>JAWZTD010000109.1:792788-813313 GCA_035221335.1 Echites panduratus
TGTGCTTATAATACTCATTCTATATGAAATTAAATCATATATTTTAATTTATATAAAATTTAAGAAAATTAGTTAATTTAATTTATTTTAAATTTAATAGTATCAATTTTTTAATAAAATTATGACTAATTTAAGAAATGAAACATTCATTTTTAAATAATTTAAAAAAATAAATAAAAATATTTAATTTTGGACGAATGAAAATATTATATTTTCTTCATTCTAAAATATAATTTTCTAATTCGTCATCTCATTGGGATAAAACATATATATATATATATATATTTATATTTGAGTACAACTACATTGTGCCTAAAATACTTTTAAAACTAAATGTTATCTTTTATTTATAATCACAAATATCTTTATTGAAAATAAATTAGACAATATTAAATTGTAGGTTAGATTGGGAAAAAATAACATAATTATACATCAATAATTACATAACCATTTATATTTAAAAAAAAAAAAACCCAAACTTGCCCTTCAGACTATTTTGGGAAGCTGTCCGGAGACAGAACATGACCTCCACATTTTGAAGGCATTTTCATCCATTCTTATTTCCCACCAACCCTATCACCTTTGGGTTCTTTCAACAGGCAACTAAAGCATATTGCCATTGCTTTACTTCCTCCACCAACTGCAACCCTCTCCGTCTGGATTCACTATGGCAATCAATGCATAGAATCGATTCACCATCAGTGTCTTTACAGATATCCTGTTCACCTTTCAGACTAAAAGTAGCCCCAAGTACGAAAGGACCTGATCTGGCCTCAATCCTCCTAGGCAATTAAGAGCATTGGAGGCTCAACAATTAATACAACATCCTCATGCCTGCCGCCAATCACAGTTTTCACGAAGGGATGAGTTAGGTGTTCACTTCAAATCAAGCACAACACTAATCCAAACAATTTAGTCCTTCGATTCATTATTCAACAAGCATGAAATGAAGCAATGGGTGGGGCCTCAATCCTCTTGGGCAATGAGAGCACTGGAGGCTCAACAACCATAACATCCAAGTGCCCACCTAAGACCACTGTTTTACGAAGGGATGAGTTAGGTGTTCTAATTAAATCAAACAGAGCTAAACAATTTAGTCCTTCGGTTCATCATTCAACAAGAACAAAATTAATCACTTTACTAAAAATTAGCTCAAGAAACAGCATTCTATAAAAAATGCACTGACATGAAACACACCTGTAGTAGAAAAACAAGTAAGGCACTAAAAGATGGTTGTTTTGAAGGACTTTTCAGGATTGAAATTACCAGAGAAAACAGACAAAAAGGGTTTTTCCCATATCAATTTGGAAGATAAGAGAGGAGAATCTCTTTGAAACGCCGTTGAAATGGGAAACGAGCAGAACTGATGACAATAAGAAGAGACGAAAATGTGACCGTGTGGATCACTTAGGTCAGTTCCGTCTTTGGTTAAAGCAAAAAATGAACAAAATGACGAATTTGGATAAATAATATAGGTTGTAGGGTAAAAATATAGTACAAAAATAGTTGAAGAGCAAAACCCAAATTTGAGAAAGTTCAGAAAAAATTTAGGGATCCTTTTAAAAGAGATTGCATTGCTCCAAAATGAGTACGTTCTCCTTTCCCTTGTCATTATTATAGGATATCTTTTGAGTTCAACAGCAGCACATGAATCATCATGATCGCAAAGGTCCTATAAAAATATAGCTTTTAATTAGGTCGTTACCAAATCATGAACACCTTCTGGTGCTTCGACATTTATGAGACGGTTTGACTGCTTCACAATTCCAGGGGAAGCTAACTTTTTAAGCATTAAAGGTTAATTTTGCTGAACCCCAAATGAGCAATACTCAAAGATCTAAAATTCCTATTCCATCAAAGTTTTCTTACTGTTTGGGTAGTACTGCTTACAACTTGTATCATGAATAGTCATAATAGTTTTGTTCTGGGCAATGCATGCCCACGTTTTAATTTTTTGAACTCTTATTGTATAATTATTTCATCAGTAAAGGGATCTTATTAATGTACTTTCTTGAAACATTAATAAAGGAAGTGTATAAATAGCTGAATGGATACTTGGTCAATGTATAGCCACTCGTGGATATAGCCCACATAATAAATGATAATCAAGTATTACTATCTCAGTTTCAAATTAATTGTTATTTAATGAAGAAGTTTTTGTTCAAAATGAGTTATTGTTTACACGATTTCAATGCAAAAAGTATTAGAGTTAAATTTTCTATTCTACCGACCATTCATTTACTTACTTTATTTGTAACTTTTTTAAAGTCAATTGCTAGTTTCACAATTTTCAATTTTTTATCAGACAATCCTAATACATTTAATCTTAACTCCATAATAAATTTTCCTTTCAAATCAGTAATTATGAGAGATAAAATATTTCAAAATAAATAAAATTATTATTTTCTTTAATACTAATAAAAATAACTTTAAATTACAACTAAAATAAGTATATCTTTCTCCCTCTTACTTTTTTTTTTTTAACTAATAGGATGATGAGTTTTTTTGTCCCTCCTTTTAAGAAGTCAATATTAATATATTAAAAAATGGTTGAACGACATTAACACATTTGAAGATATAGTTTTTTTCTTTAAAAATAAAATAGGAAAATGAAAATTGGTATATTTTATCCCTAAAATTTGAGAGTTTGATGGAAAATATCCCTAATGAGAAATGGTTGACCAACAGTAATTTTGAAATTTATATTTTGACCAACAGTAACTTCGGTGCAATCTTCTCTACTATGAGGTGTTTCCACGTTGATGGAAGAGTTTTTCTTCCTCCTTTTGGCATCTTCATCATCTCTGCTTGTTCTGTGTAAAAAGCCCATGGCAGGGGAACATGACTTCCCTCCACTCCTTCATGATTTCTTTTCTTTATAACCTATTAGAGTAAATCTTCATTTTAGTTCTTTTTTTTGTACTTTCATCATGTAAGTCCTCTTTTTTTTTTATTTAGATTTTTAAATCCCCTATCTTTTTTATTTAAACCAACTAAATCCCTAATCTTTTATTGTGACATTTAAAATCCTTAATCATTTTTCCTTTGAAAAGATAGATAATTACCTTTTTACGAGTGTCTAACAAAGTCCTTCTTGTCTAAAAAAATAAATTTTCAAACCAAATAATTCACCGAACATTTCTCTTGTCAAATATATTTAGGGCAGATATGTCATTTCACTATTCTTTCATTTCTTCTTCTTCTAAGGATTAAAAAAAAAATGAATGATAAAGAAAAATCCCTATAAATGTAAAAGTTCCAAATTAATAGAATAGCATCTTTAAATTAGGGTTTTAATTCAATTTTTTATACCCATCTTGATTACTTGGAAAATCATATTATTCATTGAATTCGTCAAACGGGTTGAAACAGTACTACGAAGTCCAAAAATTGAAACCTACAGTACAATGCAGGGTTTCCTCAAGTAAGAAAGACTTTATTAGACATCTATAAAAAAATTGATGACCTATCTTTTCAACAGAAAAATGATTAAAGATTTTAAATATCACAATAAAACGTTATGAATTTAATTGGTTTAAATAAAAAAGATATAGACTTAAAAATCTAAAAAAATAAAAGAAACTTACATGACAAAAAATATAAAAGAACGTTAATGAGAATAGTGATTTACTCTAATCTAACCTATTAAGATCGAATCTAATCTCTTCTTCTCTTGTTTTTTCCTCTATCATCTGTTGAAGGTTCGAGAGGGAATCAGGTCGGCGCCGGCAACTTCTTGGCAAATTGCGATTAAAGATATGGTTTGGGAAGTAATTTGAAATTTTTTTAAAAAAATTTAAGGATATTTTTGTAATTTAAGTATATGATTAATTTTTAAAAAATTTTACTATCCAAATAAAGGTTGAAAAATTGAAAACTTCAATTTTAAAATTTAAAAGTTAAAAAGGCGAGACAGAAAAATTTGACCATTGTCCAAACTCCAAATACAACCAATACAATTTAGTTAAATTATATTGGACCTTTTTCCCCTTCACTATTACGGAAAGTTGGATCACATTATTATATTATAAAAAAAATCAAAGAACAGATATCCCAAAGTGGGACACAGCAATAAAATGGTGGACAGCAGTTTATACTAAAAGAATTTACATTATATTGCAATATTCAATTACAAGTCCCTGTTTTCTTAGCTTTAGCTAAACTAATTTCCTAATATTTCCAGTTTTTAATTAAAAGTAATTTATAATCATTTATTATATTAAAATAAAGTTATTTTCCAGATCATCAAATTGGAGAAGAATATTGAATGAAAGAGAAAGACTGTAAAGAAACGATTTATAATTGAAAACAAGAAAAATAATAAAATATTACAGTTCGATCCGGCTGAACATGATTTGAGTTAACATAGTATAACTCGCGGGTCACAAAGCCTAACGTTAAAATAACATCATCTCTGTTAAATGAATTTTTTTTTTTTTTTTGAACTTGTCATGATAGGATGTTTAACATAGTCATAGACCCTTACCATTTATAAAAAATAAAAGAAAGAATAAAATTAGAGAACATAATGAAACTTTTTTTAAAATTTAAAATATCAAATCCGAAAATATGTCAATCGAATTCAAATATCTAATCTTCTTATTAATAAGAGTAATATTAGATAGCTATTTTAGTAACATAATGAAACTTACCCTATCTAATAGGTAAAGACAAATCCATCTCCAAACACGATTAAAAATGCAATATGAAATCCTATAATTTAGCCATTAAAGGGAAGCATAGAAAAGACATAATTTTTTTTGTGTCTAGACCACACGCACATAGTTATAAACTTACCAAGATTAAAATATATGGCAAAACTGAATCGATACACAACTTACAATATGTCGGCCAAAAGACAAAGTTATTATGTAAGATGGAAGATTGATACTTTTGATCTCCCTACTTTTTTATTTTTACAAGTTTGGTCCAAAATTTTTTTTTTATAGTTTTTTTGATTCTCCATCAAAATTTTTTTTTAAACTTTGGTTCATATCAATTTTTTTTTGTAACTTTGGTTCATATCAATTCTCCACTAAAATTTTTTGTAACTTACCAAGATTAAAATATACGGCAACACTGAATCAATCCACAACTTGCAGTATGTCTGCTAAAAGACAAAGTTATTATGTAAGATGAAAGATTGATATTTTTTATCTCCCTCCTTTTTTATTTTTTACAAGTTTGGTCCAAAATATTTTTTTATAGTTTTTTTTATTCTCCACCAAAATTTTTTTTTGTAATTTTGGTTCATATCAATTTTTTTTTGTCCTCCACCTTTTATTTTTTTGACAAAATTGGTCAAAATGAAAAGAAAACATGTTTCGGAGAATTCTTTGAAAGGTCAAATAAGTGTTTTTTAGGAATTTTATAAGATAAATGATCATTTTTTATCCTCTATCTTTTTTTAATCAGACTTATAAAAAAAATTGAAATGATAAAAAATAACAATCTTCCTATGTAAGATTCAAAGACCTTTAATCTTACTATTGCAGAGGACAGATAGTGAAATTGTTGCTAAAGTTTCCAACAGCATCATCAACCATGTTAGCTTCCCTGAAAACATGCTTGAAGGTGCATTGTGAGTTCGAGCAATAGCTCAAATATTACGAATAATGTAATTATTAATAAATACAACTCCGCTTTTTACAACAAAAAAAAAGAGGGCATTTTATTTTACATGGAGCAAAAAGATTCACGATGACTCTGAATTTTCAATTATCTAAGTTTTGCACCTTAAATTTTAAAACTCATGCCTCATAAATTTTCAAAAAGTCCACAATTTTCAAAGAATAGGACCATATTGTTATTTCTTGATATTATATTTATGTAATGATGGACCAGAAAAGAGAAGTATGATCTAGAAAACGTCATTTTAATTGTTTAAATAGTAATAAATTGCATAATCTTGTGTGAATGAAATGATGTCTTGTTTCTATTACTGAACAAGTGGACTATTGATGATGAACTTCATAAATTTTTCAATTCTTGAACTTTAGGAGGCGTAAGAGACCTCTTCAAGGTCAATAGGAGAAAGACACCAACCAGGTGCATTTGGTAATGGCAAAGGCCAACAACAAATAATGCAGCACTGGAGTTAAAATAAGACTTGAAAAGTTTGACTGCAATCATGCAAACTGCACAAATATGAAATATGCTTGGAGTTAAACATATGACTTGTACAATTGATCTGAACATATTAAAAAACTGTACATAGTAATTGTATTAACAAATGACCAAAAGAATATCAAACATATGGCTTGTGCAATTAATCTGAACATATTAAGAATTTGGACAGAGTAATTGTATTAACAAATGACCAAAAGAATATAAGAATGATGATTACGTTGTAAATATCATTTCTTATCACGAGATCCTATAAAAGAAACAGACATGTTCTCAAGAAAAAAAAAGAAATAGAAATTGCATAAAAAATTTGACTCAAAGTTGCCATTAATTGTGGTTTTCCTTTACATGGGTAAAGAGAATCTCATAAGCAGAAAACAAAAGAAAAACAAAAATGCAAGGAGTCAACTTCAAGCTCAGACCACCTCATTATTTTGAAAGTGATTCATCCAATACCAACTGAAGTTCTTGTATTCTGTGTCTCATTAATGCCACACAATCTTGCAATCATGGTAGACTTAGCTCGTGAGCAATTGTTAGGTACCCCTCTTCCCTCAATTATTTTGAATTAATAATATTACTCTATGCTATCTTGTCAAGCATTGCAAATAACATAAGAACTCTATTAAGTAACTTGACCATAAGCCATGGGAATGTATCTTTCCATTCTTTTTCTCTATCAATTCAGTCCGATGATCAATATGTTTTTCTCTTTTTTTTTTTCTTTC
Source organism: Echites panduratus (assembly GCA_035221335.1). Lineage (NCBI taxonomy): Eukaryota > Viridiplantae > Streptophyta > Magnoliopsida > Gentianales > Apocynaceae > Echites > Echites panduratus. Next base: position 799,643 of record JAWZTD010000109.1, read on the forward strand.
TTTTCATACTTTTCTCCTTGGAGGAAGAAAAGGTAGCTAATAGGACAAAGGTAAGCTAAGGCATAGATCCTTAGTTTTGCTACTTTACCACCTACAACTTCACCCCACACCCGAAAATTCTGAGGTATAGACAAGAATAAAAAGAAAATTTGAATTGCTCTTCAGTTTTTGAATTTCTTTGGGAAGAAAAATACTTGTAGAAAGATCGATTTTGAGAGGACACATGCAGGTTTACAACCCCCCCCCCCCTTTGTAATAAAATTCTTGCTCTTGGACATGCGCAAAGGATCCTCTTCATCCTTTAGAAGATAATAAGTTTCTTTCCTTTTAGACGGGAAAAACCATTTCCATTAATATGAACTACATTTAGCATATTCATAAATCTTGGATTAGTGTCCAAACTATCCTTATCAAGCAATGAGATACAAAAGTTCATCCTGGCTTTTTGTGTTTTCTTCCTTCAAATATGGCTTAATGGCATTTGAGTGTCTGAGTAATTCACCCAAAGTCAAACATTATAACAATGAAGTTTCGTTAGTACCCAAGGCAATAGCAAGAGATTGAATAGTTGTCTATTGGTTTAAAGGTGTCTCTTTAACACGATTAATAACAATTTCAATCCTCTTACGTCCACAATTTTGTGTCTTCCTATATGCCACTTCAACTATTTAAATCCATTTTCTTTCACTTGTTTCCAAATTTGTTTTACTATACAAATATTGGTAGAAAATACTAAAGCAACCTCTTTAGTTTTATCATATTTAATTTTCCATTAAAGCATCTCATCAATAAAGCTTCATATATCGCTCGATGTCTCTCATTAGACAAAAGCATCCTTTTAGATCGAACTTCTTGTTGCAATTCAGTACTATGTATTATAATAAAGTAAAGAAAGAAAAAAAGAGTATAAATTAATTTAAAATATAAAATAGGAAAAGAGTTTTATAGCCTATGAGCAAAATGCTAGCGGGAATATTAGGAATTCAAAATATAAAATAGGAAAAAGAAAAGTTCCAAGAACAAATAGGCTAGACTATAACAAAGTATACTTCAAATGACATAAGATTGACAAGGATAAACACTTCAGATAAACTAAATAGAAAACTCTGAAGGTTTGAGATAGGAAATCTGCAATTTTAAACTACTTACACAATACAAGTGAAAGAGGACAGTTTGAGAAACATGCTAAACAACGGAAGCAGTTAGAATAAAATAGAAAGATAAAAAAAAAAGTACATATATTACATTTTTCACGTAATTGTAAGCTATAAACAAAAAAAAAAAAAACATAAGACAGATTTTTCTACTAAACTAAACCAATCAAACATTTCAATGAAAATCACCATCTTGGGCTCAAAAACGCTTATATGTATTGAATGCAAAACATGAAACAACTTTTCTAGTAACTCAGGGGATGGAGAAAAACTACGGCACAAGTAGTGATCATCACCATCAAATGTATATTAAACGAATATCAATTAATTTCACAAAATTCATTAAAATAAATTGCAAAAAAAAAACAATAAACCAATAAATTAAAGCAAATGAACAGTAAATTTAAAAATATTAGGCCATGAAGGAATTGTTCAATCTTATAAAATAAAATATCACAAAAGTGTTCATTCAGAAACACTAGTAGTGATTTACCCATGTTTGGAGGAGGAATCCCTACATCTTTTTGTGGGAGTTCCTCGTTCAAATCTATGAAGTCGTTAGACTTGTCACCCAAAACCAAATTCAAATTAAAAATTGGCAGATTTCCTTGTCCAGAGATGGAATTGTGACTTGAAATCGGTTGATTATCACTCTCAACTTCACTATTTAAATAGGTGATTCGGAATGGTTGTCGTGGATTATTATCTATCTTCCTTACTCTGAAAATATGAAATTGCCCCTCTGAGATTTGTTCCCACAACAAGTTGCTAATGAGATTTCCATTATGAGTTGCATACTGTGAAGAGTTCTTGGTTCCCCTACCGTTTTAACCATAGAGTCGACTGAAACAGAAACTTTAGGCAGATTTTCCATGGGAGTATTTGGGAGAATTGGGAAAATTTATGCAATGCTTGGATACACCATCTAAATGGATAGTGTCATCCAATTCCGTAAAATGTAAGTTTAGATTGGAGTTCATTTTTTTGTTCAAAAATGAAAAATTCGACTCAAATCCGAATTAAAACAAGCATCTAAGAAGGGATGAGTAATTTTTTTTAAATAAAAATTTACTCCAATTAACATATGCGTTCTACGTTCTGATAGATGAAGAATGGAGAATGAAGGTCAAAAATATTATATCCAATCTAAGCCTTACTTTCCCACTTAGAAGATGAAAAGGATGTCTTAATGAAAACGAAGAGATTCTCTGGGTTTTAATTTTTAAATTTCTATGATGTTAGAGGGATAATTTAAAAAGAAAAAATCTTCCTTAATCTTTATAAATAAATATATATATATATATATATATAAAGGCTGGAAATGTCTTATAAATTAAGACTATATGGTAAATTTTGTGTAATATGTCATTGATGGCAATAATAATTGCAACAGAAAAGCTAAACAATGCTGTGCTCTAAAAGTCTACATGAATTGCCAACGAGCTTTGACCAGTGGATTCATTATAGTTACTATTTTTTTTTTCCCCTAATATTCATTATATAAATTAAGTATAATTTTTGTAGGAAAAATGATAGATAAAATGTTATTTGATTCTAAAATTTCTTTTCTTGATAAAATTACGGGAGTTATTTTTATTGGAAAAGCTGAAAAATAAAGCGACAAAGAACATGAATGAAAAGTGAAAGAAAATGTTTAATTAAATTTAATTGAAAAAATACAATTAGGGGAGAAAAAGTCTGTAGAATACTTTTCTTTCTCATCACTTTTGCCTTTCCAAAGATAAAAGTTGAAAAGCATTGGTAACCCCAAGGAATTAAAGGATGAAGCTTTTTTGAACAATCACTCGAATGGAAAATCTACAAGAAGAATAAGAAAAAGCCAAAGCGGAACAATTAGAGACATCAATTGCACTGCACAACTTTTGTTCATGTGATGAAAGGATTTTCACAAAAATCAATGGCTATATCTATCGTAGATAGTGTGATTAGTACTTTTAATTACAATTTATAAACCATCCATCCTATTTTAACTCCATCCTTCAAATTCGAAAGATTCTACAAGAGTCCACCTCTATATATAGACAGCTTTATAGTTATAATTAACCGTAATGGGTAGAAATTTTGTACCAGACACTACTTTCTTTCTTATTTATTTAGGATTATAAGCTTTATAAAAAAATGAAGGTTTTTTTTTATATGAAAATTTAGTTTGTGAATAAATTAATCTTAACATTGTCCAGAAAGTTACAATTTATTTTTCTATTTGACGGATATTCAATACAAAGTTTCATTGAGAAGGTATTAGTTGCTCGATCAACAAGTCTGAAATGTAACTATGTAATATTTTTTCTCTCCTTAATAATGACACATGGTACATCAAAAGAAGGTAAGAATGAAAACATCACAATGTATGATATATTAATAATTACAAAACGACTTCTATTGTTGTGAGATAAATGAAACATTTTTAAACGACTTCTATTTTGAAATGAAGAGAGAATTTATACTTTTTTAGTTTAAATGATAAAAGGTACACATGTAAGGATATAAACCCGATTCATATAAAACTTTTTACCTTTTTTTTGATTATGCATGGAATTAAAGTTAAAAAAAAAATGTACTCATATGAGACAGAGAAAATGGAAAAGATGAATGCCGGTCCCCGCGGGGCGGGGGTACTTATAATCGGATCATTTTACTTGTTAAAATGCAAGAAATTAAGATTTTCAGTGGGACTTGTGAAACTGGTCATCTTTTATGCAAAAACAAACGACAAAGTACTCCAAAACCATATATAATCACACACTTTGGTTGCCATTACTGACAGTCTGAGATGATATTAATTTAATTATCAGCAATTTCCATTTTACAAAATTAATTATATAATCTATTTAATATTTTAAAAATTAAAAAATAAATTAGAAAAAATATCAATTATTATATAGATAACTTTTTTTAAAAAAAAAATTAATCTCAATTGCCCACCTCCCATGACGGCCAACGATTTTTCTGATTCCATTCTGAATAAATTTGATGAGGAGGTGAAGTAGAGAGATGGGAGATTTATTAATTAATGACGAAAATGGCTAATCAGAAAATATATGGTCCAACATATGGTTGGTGTGGTCTTTATCTAGATCCTCAAGAAAAAGACTAAAGCTTAGAAGGTAAACCAGAGCCCAAAGGACCCATCAATGTTAACCATAGGCTCACCATTCGACATTTGGCATTTTGTACTGAATAAGATAATGCATGTTGTTCCCTTTCTTCTTCACATATTCAACATTCCTTGGCCTAAATTTTGCCACAGACATTTGAATGTACTTTCAATATACTGTAGGATGTTCTCCTTCATCTCTACCTCATTAATAAATGTTCCCCCCTTCCATCCATCTAAAATTTAATTCCTGACTTTTCAAAAAATTAACATGTGTTTCATCTAAAAGTCTATGAATCGTACTCTATGACTTGGTTTCAAAAAATTAACATGTGTTTCATCTAAAAGTCTATGAATCGTACTCTATGACTTGGTGTTCCCTTTTCATAAATATTACACCATCTATATAGATGGTGTTATTTAATTCTGTAAAATTTAATTTTAGATTGAAGTCGTTTTTATCTAAAAATAAAAAATGTGATTTAAATTCGAATTAAAACATCCATTTAAAATGGGATGGATCTAGTTTTTTTTTTTTAATTTTTGAAAGAAAAACGAACTTCAATTGACAAGTATATTTTACATGCTATATAGATAGAGAATGGAGGTTTAAATGACTTATCCAAACAGAGCCCAAGGCATTCAATATTTTACTCTTCCTGACTATATACTCCAAATAATTGAAAAATAATAACTTTTACTCCAACCATTCCAAATTAGCCATTCCCTCCGTCCCAAAATATAAATCTTTTTATCCTCTTGTATTTGTCACATATTATAAGTCATTTTACAATTTATAATGCATATTTATTATATTTTTTTCACTCTTACTTTCCATTTAATAACTCCTTTTATTTATTATGAAGAAATATAATTATAGTTATAAATATGAAAGATAAAAATATTTTAGACATAATAAATATATATTTATTATTTTTTAATAGATGTGAAATAACTGACTAACGTTTTACATTATGGGACGAAGCCATTATCATTTAAGGATTCATCACAACTTTACCAATTATGATTACTTTTGATTTTTACGGGTTGCTATATATTCTCTCTCCTCTTCTATTGGTTGTATGCAAAATTGGAAAATGAGAAACACTAAAGACATTTTCCAAAGGGGTGGGGGCAAAGAGTTGACTAATGAGGATTAGAATAGAAAATTTAAGCATATGTTTTTTTTAATGTTTTGTATGTGACAATTAATTTAAAACAATTTTCCTTAAATGACAAGTAATTGGGATAGAAGGAGTACTTTTTAAGTCTCTTTTATTTTTTTTATTTAAGGATGTGGTCGAATGGTTCAGATATAAAGTCTGTATAATACAAAAAAGATGTTTATGGAATTTGAACTCAAGATTTATGACGTGGATGCTAAAAACTCCATCCTAGTTGGGGTATCCCAAAGAGACAAGATAGTAATTTTATTATTCATGTCCCAATAATAGATACCACATCAGAAATAAAGAAGATACAATAAGCTTACTTAATTATAGTTAAAGACAAATAAATTTCTTGATCAAATGTAAATGATACGAACATTCAATTGTGAATCAAAAAATATCATGCATCTTTTTTTGTTGGGGAGTTTCGTGGATCCTTAAATAAGTAGTTCCCAAAGGAGATAAATGGTCAGTTGTCTTTTTCTCTTGTACCAAAACCTGATCAAGTACCTTTATTTTTTACAATATTTATTTATTTTGCTTCCAAATGACAAGGTTTATATATATCCACGTATAAATTCTCTGTACAAAATCAGGAATGTCAACATTTCGAGTGGCCGCAAGGTTTATATATATCCACGTATGTCTAACTACCAATTTTGACTAGACAAGCCGTGTTAATTTCCTTTTCTCAGTCTATGTATTTTTTAAGTCATTTCTTCACTCCAATAATCTTGTATTGCTCGGTCAGTCAAAAAATGAATGTTACACGTTAAAAGTTTAGATTATTCAAAATTAAATATCTCATTTCTTAAATTAGTAAACGCTTTATCAAAAATTATTAAAATACTTTTTATTATACAATTGAAAATTTATTCGTATCTTTGAATTATTTTATAATATCTATTATAAACCAAATTGTGAAAGATAATTTAATCTTAGGTTTAATTTTTCATTTGTCTATCAAAGTTAAAATTGAATGTTTTATTTTTTACAAATTAGTTAAATTTTTTTAAAAGAATTGATATTATTATATTCAAAATGAATTAAGTCAAATTCTTTTAATAAAATTTGTCAAAATTTAAATGAGATATTTAATTAAAAAAAAAGAGAGAGTGTAAACTTAAAGTCTTGCCTAAAATCATTTTACTAGTCTTAGCTTAATTTTCTTTGATGGATTCACTAGCAAGCTCTAAAGTCAAACCTAACCTTAGTCAAGCTGCATTGAGTTAATTCCCAACCTTTTCATATTTATAATAGAATGAGATTTTCATGCTATTTTAGTATACATATGAATATATGTACACAAAAGGCATTAAGGCTAGTTAACGGTCAATTATTTTTTTCTTTTTAAATAAGAATTAAATTTGATCATATACATTTAGGTTTTAGTTTATATTCTTAGGATTTAGTATATAATTATAAAAAAAATTTATTGAAGAATTTATTTTTTAAAAAATAAAAGGTTAGTTGAATGTTAATTTTAACTGTCAGAGAAATTTTACTATGTATATATATATATATATATCTCTCATAGCTGGTGGGGGAAATTGTGAATAGCCCCTACTAAAATTTTACAAAAGCACAGACATATAATTATATAATTGCATATTGATTTTATAAAATTTAGAGACTTGTTCTTCAAAATTAAGATATTTATACATTTTCTCTCACAAAAATTTTGATCTGCAACTGCCATGCATTGGTATTAATTGCATCATATACATGAAGTTAATCAATATGTTGATGATGTAATATACATAGAAGTCTATTGTATAGTAAATCTCGGTGTCCATCATAATATAAATATATATAGATATATAGTTTTTCATATATACATATGTGAGTTGGGGTAGGAGGTAGGTGTGATTATAGGTCTATGTATGCAAAGGAACATTCCAGGACAAAGAAGGTAGCTGATAAACGAAAACGGTAACAATACGGCCGATGCAAAGATACATATATATATGCTGATGAAAAGTGCCTTTGGTATAACATCAGAAAAGAATTAAAAGAAATCCAGATTACAAAAACGAAGCATATATACATTACAAAGTTTGGAGCTAACCATTGACTAGTTGACAACCCCGTTTTATATATATATATATATATATATATCAGAATAAATATTTTTAATTTATAATGGACAGAAATGTTACGTATAATCAAATTCCTGCACAGTTACGTGTAACTGCGAGAGGTGATGATGATGATGTGTATTTGATATTTCCTCATCAGCAGCAGAAGCTAGCTTGATAAGTACATAAATATATATATATATTTATCTGAAGCAACATATATTCTTCTTAACCAACAAAAAAGCAGAATCACGTAGTGTGAGAAAGAGAGCATGCAGATATTGTTTTTTGTTTTTCTAAGTTCCAATTATCCCTTCCTTTCCTTTCCTTTCCTTTCCTTTCTCCCTCCCAATGCTACTTTTGTCTTTTTCCTTTTGTTAAAATTCTTCCCCTCTCCCCACTTTCTCACTTTCCCCCTCCTTCTCCTACCTATATCTATGTGCATTTTCCAGTTCCCCTTTTTCACCAGTTCGTGTCTATCTTTTCTTTCCGTTTCCTTCCTTGGGAAAGAGTAAAGCTTTGGCTAATGAATGCCCAGGAATTAACACTACAACTCATTTGCTTACAAAATATATACTGCTACTCTTTTTCTCATTCAAGATTTTTTTTTTTTTTCCTTTCAATGTTAAAATATATAATTATAAGTAGGAATATAAATATAAATAATGTGAATTTGGATCTGATAACGTTGAATATGAATTAATAATATCGATTTGATATTAATCACAGCTTTGATATAGTAGATAGGGAATTGAAAAAACATTGCCTTTTTTTTCCATTCCACCCTTCTCCCTTTTGTTGCTTTCTGTCTTTCTTGTCTCCTTGTCTTTCTTTAGCTCTCTTTTTTCCTTTACTTTCTCTCTTTTCTTTTCTTTTTCCTTTCTTTTCCCTCACTGATTTTCTCAGTGGGTACCTGATTCTCTTCTCATCCTTCTTTCACCAGCGCTCCCGTAATAGTCGTCTTCGTCTTCGTCAGAGGTTATAATGATTTCAAAATGAGTACTAATATCTATATATATCGGTTTCTAAGCTGCAGAGATTTTCTTTTTCCTTTTTTTTTTCTTCACAGCGATCTTCCCAAGGTGAACTCCAAATTGGGCTTTTTGGGGCTGGTTTCTGCTGATACACTCGATGAGCTCACCTCTGATACTCTGTCATAACTTGGGCACTTTCCTTCCATCTCCTTCTGCAATTAATATAAAAACATATTATGTAAATAGTAAGTATTTCCATCGGCAAATTAAGAAAAATCTCCAACCAAAATACACTTCACTTATTCAATTTTATTCAGAAATTAAATATCTAATCTTGACTTCAACGAATAAATGTTCAAGAAGAGTGACGAAGAGAGGAACAAACAAGTACGAGGTAGCTAGCTACCATGTATTAAGGTTTCATTATAAGGTACTTTTCGGGTATAATGAAACACCCCTTTTTTTTTTAATAAAGTTACTAAAATAATGGAATATAATAATCTACTTTCATTTCTTTTTTCAGGATGCTGTTCTTCCTTTTAGATAGACTAATCTATTATTAAATTAAATTTCTTGACCATATAAGATATTGCAAATTAATAGAGAGAGCAACACCAACTTTAGAAAAAGCATGTCCTTTTTTAATCTTCATCACTTTATACTGTGAAAGAACTACACACATAATGCAAGACAGACAAGTCTTCAATTCATTCCCATGCGTGTGGGCATCTAAATTTTTTTTATAGAGAGTACTTTTGATCAATTCTGAGGCTAATTATAAAGTCAGTCTATAATTACCTCAAGAGAATTAGGTATTTGTATTTGTATGTTGTTATTCCCTATCGAATCTGGCCTTGCCTTGCCATGCAGCTGCCAAGCTTCTCTGCTGCAAAAAAGAAACCGACAAATGTGTAGAGAGAATATTTGGTTCAGTGGAAGCCATGCAAAGAAGAGGGAAAAAATTAGAAATGCAAACTGAGAAAAAGAAGGCTATCTTTTACTGTCTAATTTTTATGCTCTCTTATTCCACTTTATATTCTGAGTGTGATGGAAATAAAGTTCTTCTTTTGAAACCATGTGATAGAGCATTAACAAATTATATGCTTATAATGAAATGAAACAGACTTCAAAAAAAAATGTGAATCATTTCATTTCCATCATTTAGCTTTGGCACCAAGATTTCTACATATGGGCCATCACTACTGGGTTTTTTTCCTTTAAACTTTGAGACTAAGTTCTCCATATCTTGGCATTGGGTCCCTTATCTGAGCCCCACAAAATCCAGGGGAAAGAGATATGTCCATTTTTAGTTTGATTTTTTACCAATTGGAAATCCATTAAGTTTTTTGTTCTTCTTTTTACTGAAATTCCTTGTAATTAACCTTATGATGGAGAAGTATTAAAACTGCTTCTCGACAGACAGAACAAATCAGTGCTCATCTCTTTATGATATCTCTCCCTTCTTCCTTCTTTTTGTTATCTTATAGGATTATATTCTTTTTTCCTTTATGTTTGAGCAGATAAAAGTAAGTAAAGTTTTAGATTGACAGAGAAAGAGATATAACAACTTTTATACAGGTCCGAATCAAGCTAGCTATTTTAAGACCCATAATGCATAAGTGTTCATGTTTTAAAACTACAATTATCTTTGGCAGTATTTTCAGAAACTAAGCCATTCAAAAATTAGGACATAACTCTGGCCCAAAAAGGCACAAAATCAATGCTTGCAAATTAGTAACATTAGGTCTAACCTTGAGGAATTACTCCAAAGACCACTACGATAATCTTTTTCTTGATGAGTATTCATCCTTCCCTGTTGGGCTGATAATTCCGATTTTCTTGAATTCTGAACTTCAAACATTGTCAAATCCTCAGAAGTGTCCCCGGATGATCCATTTTCATAAATGTCCGATTGTCCTAAATGTGCCATTAATAAACAAAATTTCAATTTTTTTTTCCAAGAGAATAATAATATTGGGATATCAAGAAGTTAATAACTTTTTATTTACCTGAAGAAGCTGCTGCTGCTCTATCAGTAGTCTTCACCGTTCGATACATCTACATGGAGCAAGAAAAAGAGTACATCAGCATTAAGAATAGGTTATAGCTAGGTTTTTATTTATCCAGGTCATAGGTCTCTGGTACGGACAATATTAATCCAAGTAATAAATAATAATGAGGGGAAAAAATGGGGTAACATACAGGCATACATAGGCATGCACATTAGCACATATATACATACATGTGAGTTAACCATGGTTAAATATTTACTGCACAGCAGAAGGGAAGAGAAGAGTGAAGAGGAGAGATAATAGTATAGTAGAAGGATATCATTGAGGTATGATAGCATTTTCGTACTTTGTTATTCGCGCAACTGTCTTCTGTAAAAAGAGAATTTACAAAAAATGATAATAATAATGATGATGGTAATAATGGACGACTGTATTTGAACTTGTCTCGGCTTGCCAATCACTATTTTCAATTCCTCGGGCTTTGTCTTACTTGATCACTCTTTCTCTCTCTCTACAGAATAGGATCAGTAAATTGAATTGATTTTTTTTTTCTTTTTCTTTTCATGTATGGTTCGTTCTTCCAAGCAAAAAAAAAAAAAGCTACCACTACTACTACTACTTAGGTAGGTAGCAGAACCATCAGATCTAGTAGTAGAAAAAGAAGTGCTTAGGAATAGGAGGATTTTTAGAGGTCTCTTTCCCTCTGTGCTGTAAAAATTAACATTGGTATTTGAAATGAAATGTATGAATTTTTTAGACTATTTGTGATGTACTGTACTGTAGTGTGAGTTTTGCAGAAATGCAGCTGGTTCAAAGGAAAAACAGGCTTTCAAAATTGTGGGGTTTTTTCACTCCCTTTTTTTTTTTTTTTCATATGGATGGGCTAATAAGGCTGACAGGGCACACACAAAAAAACACACAAAAGGATACATGGAAGCAAAGAAGCTTTTTAGATGATTTTTACTTGTTTGGAGAGAATCCATCTTGAGATGAAGAAAAACCCAATTCAGCTGCAGAGATAAAAAAGAAAGAAGTGGTCCATTTTTACCTGTAAATGTGACTTAACATGTGCCAAGGTGAGATCTTTCACATCCATAAGCTCAAGAACAGACTTGGGTGTAGCTCCTGATGAATCCCAAAATAAAAATATTTAAATTGGAAACATTATTGATAAATTCTCTTAATTAACTAAATACTATAGAGCTAGGCTACAATTAAAGAAAGAAATGAATTCACTGAATTAAATCTCAATTTGATTCCCCTCAAATAGACTAGTTGGCTGAAATGGACACATGGGCGGACCTTAATTCTGAGTTTAATCAGATTTTTTTAAAAAGCAAGGTAGAAGAAGAAAGAAAGAAATGAAGCCTACTTTCATGGCCACCCAAGAGCTCAACGGCGTGAACAAACCGAGCATGGAGTGTGGTAGTCCACCGCATCCGGGGAGCTCTCATGCTTCTTTTAGCGGGAAACCTTGACAAGATTCTGGACCTCATTAAGCCCTGATGATGAGGCTGGAAGGGATTTGAAGTTGTAGTATTATTACTATTATTATTTGAAGTAGTAGAAATCGGTAATATTGTAGATGTATCTAAGGACTGTTGAACAAATGGGAAAGAAGAAGCTGCTGCAGCAGCAGGGTTTTGGTAAACTGGAATTCCCCTTATGGGTCTCAAGAAACCCAGTTCTGAGCTCAGCCCATGTTGTTGAAACAGCGGTAGATGATGATGCTGCATCTGTTGCTGCTGCTGCTGCTGGTGGCCGTGGCCGTGGCCGCCGTCGTGATGGTGTGAGAACTGGTTGTTATTGTTGTTATGCTGAAAAGAGTGGATAAGATTAGCGTTACTACTGTTTTGGATGAGGTTAAAATGGTTGGAGTTAGGCTCATGAGAAACCCTCGGATTAGATAAGGAGAGCTCAAAGCAGTTGTTGTTCTTGTCTGAAGAAGGTTTAGCAGCCATTGAAGAGATGGAGTTTCTGGAATCCAAAGCTCTTTTCCAGAAACCCAAATCCATCTCATCTTCCGTTCTCCTCCAACCCGATGAGGGTTTGCTGTTTGGAGGGCTGATTTGAAGGGATAGGTCTGGTTGAGCCGGGAATAGTTCCATCGAAGAACCAAATAATTAAAAGAAAACCCTTAGATTGCAGGTGTTGTAATTATTCGGCTCCTTTCTTGTTCAAGTTCCCGTTCTTGTTCTAGGGTCCGTTAATGGGCTAGTTCTTGAAATATTGTATGGATAATAAGGATGTGTAACTATTTAAGGTTACAAAGGTACAAAGAAATCTTGCAAGGGATTTTCAGGGGCTCAAATGGACATTAGAGGAAAAAGAAGTTCTTGTGGTTTTTTTTTTTCAACTGGATGAGAATTGATGATCAAATTGATGAGAGGAGGAGTAGTTGCAGAGAGATTTGTGAGAGTGAGAGGGAGAGAGAAGAAATGACAAGGGATGAAGTGAATGGCTGTTTCTTTTGTGTGAAGTATATGTGAGAAAATGACAGTTGAGGGGCTAGAGAGAGAGATAGAAAGAGAGAGAAATATGTTTCTTTGGTGGACGTGGGGGTAAGATGAGAGAGAGGGGGAGAAAGGAAAGGAAAGGAAGAAAAAGATGAGAAAGGAAAAGGAAAACTAGCTTGGAGACTCCATTCCTTTTCACACACTTTTTTTTATATTTTTTTTTATGGAGGAAAAAGGAATTTTTAGTGTAAGCTTTTAACGTGAACATGACTCTATCAACAACTCGCAATTGCCTTTCTAACCTATATATTCTTCACTTATTTTGAAACCACAACTACTATCCAAACCCTAATGACCAAATTTTCTACATTAAGTATTTACTTAATTAGGCATGAAAATTTTCACATTCTAATTCTGCAATTCAATTGCCCTTTTTATCAAAACACCTTTTGTGAACATTGTGAATATGTTTGGGAATTGCAATGTTTTGTTCCTATATTTGCTACTTGTAATTCAAGCATATCCTTTCTTTCTTTTCTTTTTTCTCGAAGAAAAAATGAATTTCACTATGTGAGGAATTCAAATTACTTCAAGGGCGTGTAAAAAAAAGAATAAATAAATAGAAATATATATATATATATATATATATATATATATACAGAAATGCTATTATGGGCAACGGAGCTCAAATTAGTTTTGAGCTTCAGTTA
>JAWZTD010000109.1:960947-979831 GCA_035221335.1 Echites panduratus
AATTAATTTTAAGGGTAATTTTACTTTTATACCCTATATTTAATTTATTGGAATTGAAAGTAATATATATATATATAAAGAGATAATTACTGATGGTAATTTTATCTTTTAGCATATAACCATCTCTCATAACAAAAGAAACTGGACTATAATTTGGGACTAAGGAAAAAAGAAAAGTAGACTATTTTTATGGAACGAAGGTAATATAAATTAGGCAATGAAAGTTATTACTTATGTCATGAAATATATGTCATTATTGCTAATTAGTTTATTACTAATTAATTTATTACCTTTTTTCTTGATCTTTTTACCATATTTTCATATCTCTCGTTTTTTTAATCATTGTAATTTTATTTATTAAAAACATAATAGAGATATTTTAAGAAGAAAAAAAATATTTTTTTTATTGAGAGAGAGAGAGAGAGAGAAACCTAATAATTTGTTAAAATTCTAAAACAGGGAAGATGTCTAACATCTAGCCTTGGGATAGATCCCCCGTGGTTTGCCGGCCATGGATTAAGGTTAATTAAGGACGGTGATTTGTAGGTTATAGCCAGGAGTTAGATCCATAAAAATATAGGATAATACTATTTGGTCAAAATTTTTTGTCTAAAATTTGACCAAAATCAATTATAATGTCATAAATGTCTTTTATAGTAAATTGGTTCCAAGAAAACTTTTGTTACTTTTTAGTCTTTTTACCCTATCAAAATATCTAAAATACCCTTATCTGGTCATTTTGATAGCATACATTTTGATCAAAAGGCTTTTTCCAAAATATATATACATATATATATATATTTAAATACATAGGGGGATGGGAATTCTTGAAATAAAGACAAACACTTCTTGTTGGGGCTTTGCAGCATATTAATTCAGTTCTAATTTCCTTGTATACTAATACCAGAATAACGAGTTATTAAATGCGAGCAAAAGATATTTGACTACACGACTCTTGGTTTATAAATACTTACTAGTCATGAAACATGTTTAAATTATTATTATTATTATTTTTTTGTAATGCTATTTGACTAAAAATTTTTATCAAAATTAAGTCAAAATAAAATACAATATCATCAATGTCCTTATAGTAAATTGGTTTCAATAAAATTTTTTCTCTTTTTTAGTCTTCTCATCCTATTAAAATATTCTTATTTGAATATTTTGGTAACATATATTTTGGTCAAAAGGCTTTTTCCTTTTTTTTTTTAAATTTATTTTATGAAACATGTTTTAAGTACACAACCTACATATACATGCATTTCAGCAATTTATTCCGAATGTTACGATATTAATCAACCTGCTTCGAAAATGTTACTCACTATTAGTATATGGTTATATTCAATGCATCTCTCTACTCATTAATTTAAATTTCATTAAATGATGAAAATTTAATTAACGGGATATCAGGGTTACTATCTTAGTCCCACATTAACCCCCTTTAAGAAATAATAAATTTATGTATTTGTTAATTGTATTTAAAATTTTATTTTATCTCTCGTATTTATAGATATAATTATATTTTTTAATAATAAATAGAAAAGTATATATGTATGATTAATTACAAAATGACACTGAGTATTAATAAAAATGACTTACTTAATATTATGTATGTATGTATCTGGATTTGGCTAAAGAAAAAAAAAACCAAGAATTAGGTTAGTAGTCGTAGTACTTGCCGACTGGTCAGTACATAGGACTAGGAGGCTACGTAGAAGATCCAGAATTGGAGAAACAATTAAAGAAAGAAAAGGGTAAAGGATAACTTCACTTAGTAGAAATGGGCTATACTAAAGGCTACGTAGAAGATCCAAATAGCACTACCCATTCTTATTTGATCATATATATATATATATATATATTTATAGCTAGTAATAGTATACTATATGAAAGATAATAAGGGGAAGAAAAGAAGAAGACTTGAAATGTTAAAAAAAAAAAATTCAGCAGGAGGTTCAACCACCACCAACTTTTTTTTCCCTTGACCAACAAACGTTTTTAATGTTAACAATGAATTCCTATATATCTGTTACCCCTTAGATACGTGTCTTCATCTTCCTTGTAACTCCCCCCCCCCCCCCAATTCTTCCATAAAGATTTTAAGAGGAGAGGTCGCACTTGTTTCACATACACAATACTTCACACGAATAAGAAATTTCGGGAAGGAGGTCAAGGGAGGAGACCCCGGTTGTTGTAGCAGTACTACTGCTCTCCTGCAATATTGGTTTTCCTTCTAAAATTTTCTTTTTCTCCACGATTCCCCCTCTTTTGGCTACAATATAACAGAAGAAAAATCTGATCAGAAAAGGGGTCATATCGCCCTATGATCTTCTTTTCTTATTCGTGTTGTCTTTGCCTAGCTGCTCCTCCTCCATTTTGCATTCTACAATAGTATTGAAAAAGTATATATATAAAAAAAAAGGATCATTATTTTCCATTGTCGATCGTCATTTCCAACTATGGATGCAGTAAAGCCAACTTTGTGACCACCGCTGTCCTTTGAGAGCCGATAAATATTGGGGTTAATTTGGTGGTGGCGTTATTTACACATATAGCCAGAGAAATGCCAGCTATGGTTTCTTCGTCAAAATCAGCTCTAATCATGACGGGCAGATTTCTTAACGATTTCGTCAGCTTCATTATCTTTTCTTTGCTGGATGTCGTTGATTTCTTTCTGTGTTACTTGTACAAAGTCACAGATTTCTTCATTGAAGCAGAATGGAAGCCCTGCTACTGCTCTTCGGCTAAAGAAGCAATTACGAGCAGTGGAAAGATCTTGGTCTCCGAACCAGGGGAGTCCAAGATCGTGTGCCTGACTTCTTCCAAGTTACAGTTAGAAGAAATCTCAGACACACTCTACACTCGGCCCTCCTTGGTTTCCGAGGTGTCCAAGTCCACCGTCAACGAGCTTAAGCGGCTCAAAATGGAGAGTACCAGGGTCATACAGTCTTGCGAGAAGACAAGGAAAGGAACCGTACGGTCCAAGTTCAGTGTCAACTCCACCATTGTGGAAATGCTCCAAGGAAGGATCGGTGGCGGGCAGCAGTTTCATCCCATTCCGAGATGGTCCGACTGCGATTGTCGTACGTGTAATTTTTCCACAAAAGACACACTTTATGTGAAAGCAGAGGGAGCTAAAGGTAAACAGACATCAATATTAATGAAGAAGTAATATTATTAATATTGGGGCAAAAAAAAAAAAAAAGCATAAGGTTTGGTGTAATTCTTGGATTAATATTGCTTAGGTAATGTTGAAGAAGACGTCTTATTCATCCATGGATTCATCTCTTCTTCTGCATTTTGGACGGAAACACTTTTTCCAAATTTCTCCGAGCGTGCCAAGTCAAGGTACCGATTCATTGCGGTGGATCTGCTTGGCTTTGGAAGAAGTCCCAAGCCAACTGACTCCCTTTACACGTTAAGAGAGCACTTGGACATGATAGAGAGGTCAGTTCTTGAGCCATACAAGGTCAGGTCAATTCACATTGTGGCCCATTCCTTGGGTTGCATTCTTGCTCTTGCACTTGCTGTCAAGCATCCCGGTTTGGTCAAGTCCCTTACTCTATTAGCACCGGTGAGCACTTTACTTTTCTTCATAATTATACAAATTAAAACGCATTAAATTTTCTAATTAATTTTGTTTTGGAAAAAAAAAAAATTTGCAGCCATATTTTCCGGTACCAAAGGGTGTTCAGGCGACTCAATATATGATGAGAAGGGTGGCGCCGAGGCGTGTGTGGCCGTTAATTGCATTCGGTGCATCAATGGCGTGTTGGTATGAACACATTAGCCGAACAATTTGTCTTCTCATCTGTAAAAACCACCGGGTATGGGAATTTCTCACCAAATTAGTGACCCGGAACAGGTGCGCACTACTCTCTAATTTATACATCATCATCATATGCATGCGTGTTCGTTTGCACAAAATTATAATTAGGCACGTACCCAAATTAACGTGCATTAATTAAAAACCATCATGCAATATTATGGTATAATAGTAGTTAAAAACTATTTGACTACTATAGTAGTAACGTAGTTGTTAAGTTTTAATCCAATTGATAAAGAACTGTGAATATATATGTATTTATACCACAAAAGTTATTCACAGTATGAGAGTTATAAAATTTCTGTTCTTGTTCTTGATTGTATCCGGTTACTATTTATTTATGTAATAGTGGCAATTAACGTGATTAATTACATCAGAATACACAGAAGGGACAAGTTAATTATTAAGTCAGGTCAGGTTTTTTTTTTAGGCCATTGAGAAGTTTTAGAAATGTTTGGTCCTCTTTTATTTGGTCTTAATTATAAGTTAATTTCCAACTTTCATCCATTTCTAATTAGAACTAAATAAATGGACAAGATTAGACAACTCCAGAGTCGTGAGTATTGGTTACAAGTAATGTTTAAGACCCTAAAAATGCAAAACTCCCCAAGAAAGAATTTGGTAATCGGTTGGTATTGTGCTCTCTCTTTTCTGTTAACCACCCAAAGAAAATAAAAAGGGAAAGGAAAATATGGTATTATTGATGTTTGGACAGAATAGGAATGAGTTATGAAGCTTGGATGTGGCATTTAAGAATATCAAGCAATACACATGTAACGGCTCTCTCTTCATTACTTTCTACATGCTGTATAAATGTTCTCAGCTTTAGATGTGATGGTGGTGATGATGAATGGATGACCGATGGGGGGGGGGGGGTTAAAAATTTTTTTGCCCCTCTTTAATACTATCATATCTAACCGATGTTTTGCATATAAATATATATATATAGCATAGCAACCACCGCATAATTAATATTTGATTTTTTTGGTTAATTTCTTCACATATATAATTTCGTTAAGGTTGTCATTTTCACAACCCTAGATTTCGATTAGAATAGTTGTATTAATTGTTGTAATAATAAAAGAAAAGAACCCTTATTTCTTCGATTAACATATAGTTTATTTATCTCTTGGGGATACCCTATATGGAGGGACGACCGTGAAAACTATAGATCTTAAATTTGAAAATTAATATATTTTTTTTTTTTGATCATGTATACATTCACAGCAGACTTAAAAATGTATATATAGCTTTTTCTTTTTTTTTTTAAAGACAGCCAAAGGACGGGAGAGATTTGGACCTGTTATTATAGCTTTACTTTAAAAGGAAAAAATTCTTATCAACTTAGGACCACTTATAAAAATTTCTGTCGGCTAATTAACATCTTAATCAATACCCATCTAAATCGAATTGTGTAACATAACAACCTTTAGGATCAGGACAATATTTTGTTAGTAGAGACATCAAATGAATACGTAGCCTACTTTTTCGGCCAAGTCAATAAATAGCATACTAAATTTGATTAGCTCAATAAATAAAACATCACAATTCCTTTTAAAGAAAAAAACAAAAAAAAAAAAGCAGTGTTGATAATAAATTGAGGTTGCCACTGTCTTTAGCTGTTAGGATTGAAATATGCATTATTAATTATTTAAAATAAGAGGAAATATCCAAATTAAAAAATTTTATTTATTAATTAATTTGCAGAATTAGAACGTACATGATTGACGTGTTTTGCTGCCACTCACACAACGCTGCATGGCATACTCTGCACAACATTATTTGCGGGACTGCTGGTAAAATTGAAGCTTATTTGGATATAGTGGGAGCCAAATTGAAGTGTGCGGTTACGGTGTTCCATGGCAGAGACGATGAACTCATCCCAGTTGAATGTAGCCATAACGTGAAGTCCAGAATTCCAAGAGCTCAAGTTAAAGTGATCGAGAATAAAGATCACATCACCATAGTTGTTGGAAGACAACGGGCCTTTGCTAGGGAACTCGAAGAAATTTGGAAAAATTCAAGCTGTTAATTAATTAATACTATGAATATGAAATATGCATGGGATAGTATTAATTAATCCTCTCTCTTTCTGGTCGAATATGGGACTACCTAACATGGTAGAGAGACTGGGAATTTCTGAATGATCATCATCAGCATCGTGATAAAGCTCGGTATCAGCAAACATCATTTTCTTCATCAAAAGAAAAGAGAGAGTTCTGTTTAGTTATTCAGCCTTTGTGAAATATATTTACTACTTCCATATATCACTGATAAATTATCAGTGTGTATCATTGTTCTTTGGGGGACTGCAAAATGCCTGCAGATATTATTATCATATATGTGGGGTATGTTAGTTTTCAAAACTCTGTAAGGGGATTACCATAAAAGAGAGGTCTCAACTCTCAGCCATAAATTTTTCTTCTTTATATATAAACTATACATATTATATCGATCCTTTTTCATAAAATATACTGCAATCGATTTATTTACCATGAAGCCATTGATTCTTGAAATTATTTGAATTTCATCCCTTAATTAAGTCGGGTAACGACCCCAAGAGCTGGCTTCCTCTATCCCTTAGGAGCCATTAATATATATTTTCTCTGGTGGCCATCAAATTAATATATATATATATATATATATATAATTCTTGTAAGAATATAAACCAATAAATTAATTACAAATTTGGAGTTGATGCACCACAAAAACTTGTCCACTTGTCATTCATTCTCTTGAAGAACACATGAAAGTCATATCATTTTGCAGCTGCAGTGGAGATCAAGAGTGGACGGTCACATATGAGGTGAATAAGAAGGTCCAGTTTTGACCAGATGTCTTCGCCTGCAGTCACCTCGCGGTTCTCGATTGACCATTTTTTCCTTTTTGTAGGGCAGCTAACCAGCAAAAACTTGCAACCAACTACTAGGTAGTATTTACATTTAATCCTGCAACTGTGGGTTACCCTGCATTAAAGACCTCTCTTTCTTCTACACTTTAGGTCCACAAACAAGTCATATGGATGGTAAGTAGCTGCTACACCAGGAAAGTGAAGATAAATGATAGTATATGTATTTTCTTACTAGCTCTCATATATTTCATTCTTTTGTTCTGCACATTATTCATGACTTTTCATGAACTTCTGTAAGTGTGTGTGTATATATATAAATATATATATATATTATATATATACATACATACATATGTACATTATTCAACGACATCTCATCATGTAAGTATTTATTAACTTTTGCAGGGAAAGGAATCGCATTATTAAATTACCACACCAAGAAACTATCCGGGCATTTACTCTTTTGCCTTACAAACTTATAATCTGCCAGCTGCTGGAGTTCAAATAGTTCAGCGGCTTATTTATGGAGGAAAAAAGATTAACAAACAGTCTGTAAAATGTTGGCTACTTTCCACACCACAAACTTTTCTTCTAGATATCCAAATCAAAGCGCATGTGGCTTATGGGAACTTTTCCTTCTCTCTCGATCTTTTTAAGGCGCAAATCTTATTATAAGTGGGAACTCATGAAATTAATGGAAAAAACCTATTTATAATTCCAATCCAAGAAATTTGGTATTAGTCCTACCCTTCAACTAATATTTTGTCCAAAGTATTTGTATTGATTTCCATACATATGTAGTATATTAAAACCAATATTTGGTCCGATGTTTATTTCTTTACTCAAACCTATTTGCCGGCTAACCTACGGAAGAAAAACATGAACTATTTCCTAATTTGCACACGCCTTGTTCCTCTTATGTATTTGCTCCGGTTGGTGAAAGGAACAACCTAACAAATGTTGCTAGCTGTAAGATTTTCTTGAATTGTGATGATTTTTTTCTTCTAAATGTACACATGAAACCTAGAATTAACCACAGATATATAAAATCGTAAGAACATCAACCATGTCAGCTATGGTTAAATTATTAAAAAAGGAAAAAATATATATAATTATAAAAAAGTTAATCATTTTAACTTTAATAAAAATAAGTAACATGTTCTTTTACATATTTGAAAAAGAAACAATCATAACCATGTTCAAGAAGCAACAACATAGCTTTGAAACAATAAACATGAGCAACTTAATTAGATGGTTTTTGGAGATTACACATGCATCATAACAATTCATCCAATTTTCAAGAAACAATCCATACATGAATAACTTAAATGATTTTTGGCCATTACACAAGTATCATAATAATCAATACAATATTCAAGAACCAATTCAAATAAAAGAGATACAAACAATTAGACAGTTTTTTGAGAAAGCCTCATAACAATCCATACAACATAACCGTCCAAATGTCACTCAACTCTTTCAACTTCCAATCATATCAAACAATTCATACCCTAAAAACTAATAACCAATACTTTTATAATTTGTGGTTGTTTTCCATAGCCCACTTTTTTACAAGGGTATAAATATTCAAAAAAAATATTCTTTTCGATATTTTTTGTAAAATTTATAATTGTGACTAAAATTTAAAATGACTAAGCGTCTATTACCTATTTGAACTCATCATTTTTATTCAAAAGAATTGTTGGGGAAAATATTTTAATTGAGTTTTTTTTTTTTAATGTATACATCCAAAAACAAATATAATGTTTTGAATAAAGAATTTATTTGTGTCAAAATATACTCTAAATGAATAGATCTATTCATCTCAAATAAAATAAAAATGATATCCAAATAGATACTAAATCAAATTACATTTCCGTAAAATTTTCTCAAAAAAATAAATCATCACAGTGGTAGTTCCCTCCCACCGCCACTGGCCAACTATTATGCCGGCCCATGAGTAGCCCGAAAATCCGTGTTGTTGGACTCCAATGTTCCGGTGTGGGTTCAAGACACTGTTATCGTTCGTTGTTCACATTACTAAATTAGCGATCAAAAAGTCCGTTTTAATCGTTAATATAAAAAGACAACAAAATTAAAAATAAAATGTAATGGATAAAATTAATGCAACGTGTCTCTCGTTATTCATTTAAATTGTTGTTTTCATTTAACCAAAAAAAAAAAAAAAATCAACATGTATATCCTGTATAATTAAGACAAATTAATCTACTCATCTAAATTCACTATTTTAAAATCGGATCAGATATCGAATAAAAAAAAAAGTCAATGGTTTACTGTTCAATAATCCAACCGTAATTAAATCAAAACTAAACCTTAATTATATAAATAATATTATAATAAAAAACAAAAATTATATTTCTTACAGATAAATTCTTTTTATTAATAATTTAATATGTAATAATATAATAATATTCAAATAAATTTTATAACTATGATACTAACAGTTTTTTTTAATAATTTATAATGAAAAGTTTTATTTTATAGTGATTTAAACATTATAATTTTTAATGTAGGTAAAATTTGACAATTATAAGATATTTTATTTATTTATTAATATTTAATTATGACGAATATTTTGAATGAATTTCTTTTATTTTATAATAACTAAATAAGTAAATTTATAATTTGATTGAAGAATGGTTTGATATTAAAATATATTTAATTTTTTGTTAAAATTTGGATTAATTTTGTCCCAGTTTGTAATTTTTTGAAAAATCAACCGCTTTAAAATTTTACAATTATATATTTTTAATCTTGACACTTGTCATTCATTGGAGTGACAAGACTTTCTTTTTTAAATATAACTAGTATAAGACCGTGCCATGCACAGAAAAACAGTTGTATAATTATATTAAAAATAAAATTGTTATTTTTTTTATTTCATATCCATAAATACACACATAACCCAATTATTATCCATGAAAGTACACATGACCCAACTCAACATGTTGGAGGACTTCGGACTCAAGCCCTATTCTCGTCTAAACTCAATTTATCTTTTTGAAAATTTAAAAACTTGAAAACATTCATGTAAATAAAAACAAAAAATGAACGAGTTCCCACACATACTCAATCTTCATTCAAAGTTCTAGTTTTCTGTGCTTTCTATTGAAATGTCCAGTTAAGACATTACCACTCCCAGACGAGTCTGAATCTGATCACTGCTCCCTGCAACTTCCCATGAAACTATACTATCTTGCAGATTATACAATCTAGATTCCAAACTGCCTTTAATGACTACCATTGAGCCTTTGCACACTTTCAAAACACCATTTTCTCCATGATACTTGTAGCCTTGGGCGTCCAAAGTGGAAGGAGAGATAGATCAAGTTCCTCTACAATGTTGAACATGCCAACATTCGATAGTTCTAACCACACCATCAAGCATCCTCAATCTGATGTTACCATTCCCGTCAACAGGTAAATAAAGATCATTACCCACATAAACTGTACCACTTATCTGTTTGTGATTAACAAACCAGTGTTTGTGTGGACACATGTGGAATGTAGCACCAGTATCAAAAATCCAGCAATTCTTTCCATGATTATATTAACATAATTCTCCTGCTTCTTTCCCTTTTTCTCTTCAACTTGATGCAATCTCTTCTGAAATTTCCTTACTCTCCGCACTCAAAACAGTTTGCTGTCCTAGCTCTAGCTTTTAATCTGGCCTTCTCGATTTCTTCTTTCCAAAAGAATTCTCCTTTGTATATGCTCTTCCTCTGCTTACCAAACTCTCTCCTTTTGTTCTGTCTCTATTTTCTGGAAAACTCTTTTTCAACTGTTTAGATTTCAGGGCATTGCTGAAATACTATCTTTCCCATACAACAGAGAATCAACAAAAGTCTCAAATGTGTTGGAGAAGAAAGAAATTTCTAGAGAGATGGAAGGAACAATAATTTAGAGAAAAAAATTATTTCTATTTCACTAAAAATAGATAAACAAGGAATTTACAAATCCCTACAAAAACTCTCTAAAAAGAACTCTCTAAATTCTCACTTCAAGAACTCTCTTGATTCTTGATCTCTCCAAGAACACTCTCTAGGTTCTTGCTCTCACAACTCTCTACACAACTCTTCTCAACTCTACATAATTCACTACAAGCATGGTTCTATTTATAGCCATTCTTCAACAACTATTTCTACAATTATTTACTAGTCATTCCTAACATTTTTTACTAGGGAATTATACCAAACATGCCTAACATTCTTGACTAGGGAATTATACCAAACATGCCTAACATTCTTGACAAGAAGAAATGTATTTCACATTGGAAAGATGACTATGATATATTTTTAATTTTAACAAAATGATGGTGGCAGTGAACATAAAACAACCAAGGCCTGATCCTCATTCAGTATTTGAATGTCTATATTCTTCAAATCCATAACAATTGAATTAAACTCGTCAAGATGTTGTTTAATGGGTGTACCTTCACACATTCTCAGATTACACAACCTTTTCTTCAAGTAGAGACGGTTGGTCGGCGATTTTGCAGAGTACAGCTCTTCTAACTTCTTCCATGCCGCTTTAGCCGAGCCTTCTCCTGCAATTTCACCCAATACATTATCAATCACACTCATGAAGATCGTACTCAACGCTCTCTCTTTCAGATCCGTCTTATCTGTCTCCTTCATACCTTCTGGAAATTTCTCCTCAATAGCCTTATATAAACCTTGCAAAGTCAAGGACAATTTCATCCTAATTTTCCATGGACCGAAACTCGTCCCACCCTTACTCTTCCAACACAGACCTCCCATTTTTTTTCTCACAATTCTTTACCTTTATCATTTTGGGTCCCATCACTAGCTTTTTGGGTCAGTCTGCAATTTAGGCCAACCAAAATTCAAGCCAGGTGAAATAAGGTTTCGATAATAAAATCCCTAAATCTTCAAAAACTTCTAGCAACAATAGCTTCCCAAGTTGAATCTATTCATATAAATGCAGGTAAACAAAAGCAAAAAATGAATGAGTTCCACACATACCAAATCTTCATTCAATGTTATAGTTTCTGTGCTTACCATATTGAAATGTCCAGTTAAGCCATTGCGGAAGCTAGCGCTGCGCCTGCCTGCAGAGTTTATATGAATATATATAGATTATATTACTATTGAAAGTTATATATAGTTTCGTTGCAGAGGAGGAAAAGAGTACGAGTGTAGACGAATCGGAAGAATGAATGAAGGTTGCCATTAGGCACGTCGGACATTGCATTGCTTCGTTTCATGAAGGTAGTTCTTTTTAAAAAGACTTTGCATTGAGGTTTTGAGAAGATCAAAGATTTTTAAGAAAAATTGGGTTTGAGTAGAAAATGGAATATTCGGGCGAAAGGCCAATCACCAATCGGCCCACCTCAAGGTCAACCCAAATAATCAACGAAACGATGTTGAACTTCACGTTTTATTATGGATAAACATACACTTAAATCTTAATATCAATATGATTATTATTATTATTATTATTCAATTTCCGCAATTATTAATATATATTAAATATATTTATTTTTGAAAAGTTAAAATATATTATGGAATTTATATGATACTAATTTTAATTTGTTAGTAATATTTTTAATTATTACTTATTTTTGAGAAGTTAAAATATATCTCCTTCATTCGAAATTAAATATCTCATTGTTAATGCGTCTTTATTTATTAGTCTATTTTGAGAAGTTAAAATATATTACGGTTAAGTTTATATTGATGGTAGTAAATTCTTTCAATGGATATTTGATGACATAAGCAAATATACAAAAACATTCCGATAGAATTGAATTTAAAGTTGCATAAAATTCTAACCTTACGTAGTTGCTGGTTTCTTCTGCTGACATAATTTTTTTTTTGCATTCAATTATTTCTACTATGGTATACTTCTTGTATCCTTATTTATAAGTCATTTGTAATGTTTTTTTATTATCAAGGAAACTTTTTTTTTTTCCTTCCAAAATGTCCCAAAGAAATTAACATTAAGAAAGAAAGAAAATGTTTTTTCACAAAGAGAATGGGTAATAATGGAAAAAATGATTAGAATATTGATTAACATACTATCAATAATTGTTTATAATTAGTGACAAAAAAATGATTCCAAATAACTTATAAATCGGGACGGATTGAGTGCTAATTTTTACATTGAAATATCAAAATAATTTTTTTTTTAACTAAGAAGTCATTTAGCCTAACTTTTAAACTATCTTGTATCTATTTTAAATAAAAACTAGACCAAACAACAAATGAAAAAACTATCAAAATATAAAATAGCTTTCCAAATAACAAAAAAATGTGTAAAAAATCAGAAGGTGATGCAATGGAGCTTTCCATTCTCTTAAAAAAAAAAAGCAACTTTTTTTAAACTAAAAAAATATGTCAAACCGGCTCTAAGATATGAACTATTTATTTGAAAAAATATTTTATTTTATTTTATTCCCATTGAATTGTATAAGATATAAAATATACAATTAGGTAATCATGCTTTAAATCAATGTAGAAGAAAAAGTGATAACTACCATAATTATATTTTTAAATAAAAAAATTAAATTTGGTAGATTGTAAAATATTTTTAATATAGTTAAACAAGTTCCTCATCTACAATTTTCATCAATTAAGCATAATTTGGTCATCTTATATTTTAGTTTTACTTATAAGTATTTGTATTTACTTAGAAATTCGAAATTCTTTATTTGTTTTTATTTAAGAAATTGAAGAATTTATCAATGAGTATTAGTCAATGTCTCATTTTGATGTGTTTGACTTTTATATAATTTACCACTTTATCCTTCTTATTGTTATAATAATAGTATGACACATTGTTATTAAAATCGCTAGTTAACTCTTAAAATAATATGATATTAAGAGTTTAAGTCATAGAAACATGTAAAATCGATTTAAAATCAATGTTATTGGATAAATAAGTGGAATCGAGAGTAAAGTCAAATAAGTTACTATTTATAGAGTTCACTATTCACATTTCAGTTTTTTTTAATAATAATAATAAAATTTTTATTTTTAAAAAAAAGAAGTTTGCATTACAAAGCATGCAACCGCTCAAAAATATTCATCATCATAGACATTGAATACTTACTTTTTGACAAATGAAATACAAGTCTGAATAAAGAAATAAGAAGACATAGATGAACGTACCTATTATGGACCCTATAATTGAAAGGTTGAATCATTTATATAATTCTCAAAAACAAAATTCTCCAAAGAACTTGTTATGGGCCTTATGGTCTCTAATCTGAAGATGGTATTGCTCTAGGTTTCCTTTGAAATTAATGTAGTTTTTTATGTTTTTATGACATTTGTTTTAAATAATGTTGAATTGATTTTAATTTTCTAAAACTTGTTAGTTGTCATTTTATTTGAAATTGATTTATTTTTATTTTAAACTTTGTTTCTTATATTTATTGAGATATTTATTTTATTGTGATTATTTAAAAATTAGTTAATATATATTTAACATAAACATAAACTTTACGATTTTACGAGTCAAGTTTTTATATACGATTCTAGCTTATTCGACCTTGAATAAGTATATATAAATTTTCGAGTTTAAAAACTTTGGCATGACATTTAAGTTAATTGTTGTAAATCCTTAGGGCACTTTACATAAAAAATTTACTTATTGTTAGAAATGGGATAGTCAATTTTAGACATCCTAAAATGAAAAATGAGACATTCAATTCTGAACGGAATATTATATTTTCCGTGAATGAGCACAAGGCTCCAATTCATGAGGGTGTTAGTAGATTTGAAGTCGAGACCTTTAATCTGTACGTTTACTACTCTACCTATTAGGGTGTCCTTGAAGAGACAATCAAATGATCTTTCGATTCACATGTTAAAATTTTCATACATTTACTAATAGTCACTCGTACTTTTGAACCGACATACACATATGATTGTCCGTACTTAGTAAAATTAATTATTCTATTTAATTAACAATCATATAATTTTTTTTTCTCACTGATATATGAAGAGAAACAATTAAAGAAAACACCACGCTTTAAGATTTTAAAGTACATGGAGTAATGTACCATGGCAAATGCTGCAAATCCATAAGATCGGGTTTGAGCTAGCTTGGTGACCCGGGAGTACTTCGGATTAATTAGTGCGTAATTACTGATCAAATAGTATATGGAATTTAGGATAATATATATATTATATATATATATATAAATATTATTATAGATGATGAAACTCAAATTATTTAAGTTTATTTTGAATTTTTAATTTAGATTTAATTTATAAAATATTTTTTTAAAAAATAGTTTTTTATAGAGAATTTATTTTTAAAATATATATATATATATTTAGAGAGAGAGAGAGAGAAATTAATTCAGGGATTAACAGATTAAACGTACATACTGCTCATTCTTTGGTCTGTCAACTTAATCTTTTAACGATGGCTGCCCTTAGGGCATCCTCACTGGTAAAACCTTCTGGAACCCCTATCACTACATCTTGTAGCATAATTTCCTTTACACTTGATAAGCTTGCATAGCGAGTTCTTAACTCCAATTTTTTCAGCGCATTCATCAACATCGCTGATGGATAATTCTCGTCCGGAGACAGTACTCGGAGAATTGCCTCTGATCCTATAATCTTCACATCAACGTCCATAGTCATCGGAACAAGAGATGATGGAACCTTTTGGTCAACAGTACTGAGTGTGCTCTGAGTTTCTTGCATTTCTCTGCTCAGCATCTTCTTATTAGGTTTACGATGATAGTCTAGCTGAAGTAGTTTCTCCTCCAAGTCCTTAATTTTGGCTTTAAGATCATTGATGTACGTGACTGCATCAGAAAGTAGTGATGCTTTGTCCATTCTTGAAACCGTCGGAACCACACTTCTCAGGGCATAGAATCTCTGGTTCAGCTTCTCCCTCCTTTGTCTCTCTGCCTCCACGTGGTTCAGTGCCAATTCTTGCCCATTATTCACTGAATTATTATTATTTCTGGCTCTTTTTCTTGATCGAGTAGTGGGGTTGGAGTAATCCAAGGAAAACGGAGATGTTTCCAATATTTCTTGACCATCATGATCCGCAGGTGAGGGTTCTTTGATCATGACATTATTATGAGGTACCCTTTCTTGGTTATCAAAAAGGGAGACTTTCTGACCTAAAAGGCCAATATGGTCATGGGATGGAGATACTAGTAGTGGGGATGATGATTGACCACCGAAGAGAGACTTGCAGAGTTGCAAAAGTCCCGAGTCTTTCTTAATGGTATCGGTGGATCCCAATTCCATGGTTCCCCGAGGAGTTGAAATGCAGACAAAAGTTTTGATTCCATGAGAGTGAGCTTCTTTCACTCTCTCGCAATTGTAGAAATGCAACTCATGTTCTCCGATTAACCACTCGTCGGAACCGGAACTGAAAGTCCGGACAAGAAGGTCATCCGGGCCAACAAAGGATCTGGTAACTGAGAGCATGTAAAACCATTCCAAATCTGCAACATCGCCGGCACTATCAAAGAACCCATCATTGGTATTAATGTTGTTTAAGGCAGTGTCCCAGTTGAGAATGCAGGAATGGATGTCTAGAGCTGATCCCCTTTTTCTTTCAAAATGATCATGAGGCCCGAGTCTGGGAGTTTGCTGCAATCCAATATTTCCATGAAGATTAGTATTGGATTTATTACCTTGGAAATTTCCATCACCCCATGATAAAACAAAGCGGCCATCTCCGTCCCTCGTAGCTTGCCAGAAGATGGCGTAATTCCAGGAATGGCTACTGGTTTGTATGATGGATTGCAAGAGCTTCTTTGGTGGTGGGATATTGGTTAGTGTTGGCTCGGAGAGGAGTAGATGCGAAGATGAAGTGGAGACAATATCCTCCATTGTTGTTGTTCTTTTGGTTTTTCTTCAGATAATTGAAAGAGAATATTGAAGTGTTTTTTAAGGAATAAATACCTGAAAACATTTTGGGGCTATATATAAAGTAAAAGGTGAATATATTAAAACATTAAACACGTGAGTCTTGGATTGCATTTCAAATTCTTCGACTTAGGAGGAAGAACTTTGACGTGGGATACGGACATTTCTGAGTGCGAGTGGGGGTCCACATGGAGCCACATATTATATAATTTTAACCACATATCATTTGTCCCCTTCCCATAACATTAATTTTTCCCAGCCATTTTTTTGTCCTTTGGATTTCGTGGAAAGATATTATTGGGACCTGCAGTGTCTAGACCCCTCTAAAACACTGTATTTGGACATATTAATTAAATAACATTTAATTTTTGAAAAATAACATTGCTAGCCGGAGGGTATACAAATATATATATTTTTAATTTTTTTATGTATTGTATTATAACTAAAACAATCAATTTAGGATATATAATAAACCAAAAAAATAAAATCAAAGTTGCAAAAAAATAATAACAATAATAAATGTTGTATTAGTTTTAATTTAAAAAGTAACAAATAAAATATCTGAAATTTTTCATTTAAAAAAAAAAAGGTTTTTCCTGGTCACAGTAAACGATTGACTTGAGTGGACAAAGCCTCGTATACAAGCGACATATGATCGGTTTCAAAATTCTATAGGAGACACGTATATATCATCTTTCCACGTCCATTTAGGGGTGAAAAGATGTTTCTGTCTCATATACCCACTTCATTAATTTAATTAATTTGTTCCGTCCCGAGTTTAACCTCCACCTAATCGATATCTAATTGTGCTTAATTATACTCTATTAATTACACTTTAGAACCCCTGAAAGTATGGTGTAGCAGTAGTACTTAATTATTCGCCTCTAGCTAGCTAGCAGCCACCTAAAAAGAAAAGGAAAAAGAAATGAGATCATTTGATGAATTGCATCATGAATTAATTGGGTGCGTGAATATAAACTGCAAACTGTCCTTGATCGACCGGAAGCACTTATTCCTCACCCACGCCGCGGTGTGTAAATAAATGTTAACACACCAACAATATTCATGTCATCTCTCGAAGAATTTTTCTGATACCTTATTTAAAATATACATTATTTTATTTTTAATTTTTAATTAAATTAATCAAAGGATAATTATCACTGCAACAAAAATGGACTTTAGAGACACTTTTAAATGTCTTTAATTGGTACCTATAGGGACGTTTATGGAATTAAGGACGTTTATGCTAAAGGTCTTGTATAATGGAGTCACAAAAGACCCCTTTTAAGGACGTTTAGTTAACTACTTTTTTGTGACCTTTATAAACGTTGGAATTTGTATAATATTATTAGCGACCTTTATTTATGTCCTAATTGAATTTTAAGGACGTTTTAAAATGTCCTTTATTAGATATTTAAGGACGTTAATTGAAGTCTTGTATTTAATTTTAAGACATTTATAAATGTCCTATATTATCACATTTAGTGACCTTTATTTATGTCCTTATTGAGTTTTAAGGACATTTTAAAATGTCTTTGAAGTCTTGTATTAAATTTTGAGACATTTATAAATGTCATGTATTATCACATTTAGAGACCTCTATAATTTAGTTTTAAGGACTTTTTAAAATGTCCTTTATTAGACATTTAAGGACGTTTATAAAATTTTGAGACATTTTTAAAGGTCCTTCATAATCACATTTAGGGACGTTTGTATATATCATTTTTTAGACGTTTATAAACGTCCTTAAATATATGAATTCGTGACCATATTAAGTGTCCTTATATGTTTTAATTAAGACATTTTCAATTTAATTTTACAAATTAACCTGGTCATTGCAAAAAAATTCAATTCCAATTCACATTAAAAGAAGTTTCAACAATACATAGAATTAAATGAAATTATACTAAAAAGATAAAGTTTACTCAGAATTGCACAAAAGCCAAAAGGTACCTTACTCTATTAAGGATAAAGGACATTCTAACAAATGTTATGAATACAACTATTAGTCATTTCTATCTAGGGTTTCCTTGCCAAATACAAATACTTGGCTTTGTAACTCCAGGATGTACAGTTCAGCTAACTACAGAAACTAATAGTGTGCTAATGACAAATTTTGATTATGGTTAATGTGTAATTTGATGGAAATAACATAATTAGTAATGTGTTAAAATTCAGAATCTCATCAGGGACATGCTTTTCTTCTATACAGTGAAGCCTTTCTACTGATGATTGAACTTGAGAGGACTCATGTTTGAACCAATCCTTTTCGTATGAGCATATCGTAAACTTTATTTACCTTGGTTGGATTGACATT
>JAWZTD010000109.1:979931-1000230 GCA_035221335.1 Echites panduratus
GATGATAATTGGGTATCCACCTAAACAACTCATAGGTCGATCCCCAGTAATATTATTAATATAAGGTATTATGCATTTAAGAAAAGTATTTAAAAGGAAAAATAAAATATATCATGGACATATTCCAAATCTTATTAACATTCAACTAAAATTATCCCTAATCTCAACCTTTACTTGTAAAACAAAACAATAAAAATACAGACTTTGATTTGACTCATTTAACTTCTTATCATTAATCACGACAAGTCAACTCTAATTTAAAAATTTATCAAAACGAATTATCTCATTGACTTGGATGCGAAGTATAACATCAAATAATTACAATGTTTGTTTACATTTCTAACTATAAATAAATAGCGAATGCTTTGATTTTAAATGGTATTTACCTTCCTTATAATCAGAGAGTTTTTTTTTTTTTTTAATTCAAGAATATCAATTTACATCTTTTTTTATAATAATAATATTTTATTCCTCTTCATCTATGGACATAAATTTAATCGACTGAATCACGTAAATTTTTTTTATTTTGTTACTTTCTCTATATTTTTTATTATTGTCTTTAACGATTTAACAAGTAATTATGATAAATTCCTAAGGTTAGATCCTAACACTAACTAATTGATTAGGAGAGAAAACAGAGAAATATAAAATTACTAAATGAAAATACATGATGACGAGG
Organism: Echites panduratus; assembly: GCA_035221335.1. NCBI lineage: Eukaryota > Viridiplantae > Streptophyta > Magnoliopsida > Gentianales > Apocynaceae > Echites > Echites panduratus. The sequence continues at coordinate 980,611 of JAWZTD010000109.1, forward strand.
ATAAAACCAAAAACCTAAACAGCCTTTCTGATTTATTTATTTATTTTTAACTAAAACGTTTTCTTTGGAAAAAAAAAATCCCATTTCTTGTTATGGAGGCAAAAATAATCCCTTGTACCCAATAAATTAGTATTTTAAAATGGATTGGAGTACATATGTATGTATGTATGTATGTATGTATTATATACTTGCAGCATCAAGACAGTTTTCATAAATAAAGAACTTCATAGTCGGCCAAACCCTTGACATAACTTTTTCCTTCCTTTCTTTCTTTCTTTCATGGAGGTATAGAAATATCAAAAGGCTCCTTTCCAATCAATTCAAAGGGTAAAGTTGAAAACTTTTTTATGGTAGATTTCAACCTATATATTTAAAAGTTTCATGAATCTGTTTTCTTTAGCTTACTTATATACCTTAAGAATGTTTGTAAAAAAAGATTACTTTCAAACTCTCACATCAATTCAAGAAATGAAGCAGCAGTAGTAGTACATGTACATAGTCTGCAAGCTAAACCTAAGCTGGTGCCCCAGAAGATCTCTGGAAAATGATGAACAGCAATACTATTACTACTACTACTGCTGCTATCATGTATAATGTACTACGTATGTATCGCTATCCTGTTTCCAGTTATAACTCCAGACAAAGGTGTAAAGAGCAAATCCATGGGCATAGATACTATGGTGATGTTGACTCTACTCCGGTGTGTGTGTGTGTGAAAGAGAGAGAGAGAGTGGATGGGTCAGAGTGAGCATTGAAGGCAATAAATGTAATACATATGATGTCTCAGCTTCAGAAATTGATGACTCAATAAGAGAGAGAGAGGGCCGGATAGATTCACCAGCCCACTAAAGCTAAGGTTGTCAGTCTAATTGTCGACTTGAGCTGAGCATGACCACCATATGTATTGATGAGACCATTAAAGAAAGAACCCTTTTTCATTTTCTTCTTCTCTTCTTATTCCTCAATTTGTTTTCCAAATCATGTTTCTGTATTCTATTTCTTGTACTACTGTCATACTGCTTCATTAAAAACCGACAGGATACATGGTTATCAGCAAAGATGAACATTTTGAAAGTCTAACAAAAGCAGTGTATAGAAGCTAAAATGTTTCACCCCGGTAAATCAAGAAAAACTTATATATTCTATTACTATGCGAGAATGATCAGCCTTTCCCCTCTTTGTTACGAGAGCCCTGAAAAGACTTATCTATGATATCATCCATGAATCAGAGTGACTTTAACTAGCTAGTGAAGTTGAAGCAGAAATTGAAATGACAGCAATCTGCAATTTCTTACAGTCTAGAAATGCTCAAGGAGAAGACAACCAAAAAGCTGTACACAATTAAGAGAAATTTTTATTAACATCCCATCTTGCAGAAGCAGTACAATGTTATTTTAAATCCATTAAGGGAAACAGAAAGAGATTATTTCTAAGAATTCCTGCAGATTTTTCTTAACATTCTGCTAATGTCTCCAGACTATAGCTAATTCCACGTCTTCCAACAATATTCAGAATTATCACATCAATGGGCACTGTATTTTTGAGCTAAAGAAATGGTCTGATTTCAGGAATGTGGCCCATGAGATCAGCACTATTCCTATTCCTGCTGCAAAAATTTTGAAAAAAAGGGTTGCTTCTCAAACACACATTGGTATATATATCAAAGCAAAGCTTTAATGGACTACTCGATGACTCCTTTTCTACGATAATGGTTTATCATAGTACTCTAGCTTTAAACATCATGTTCTTCTGTGGGATTTGTGGGTGAAGCAAGCTTGATCGTTATCTGAAACTCATGACGCTTAAACAGTAGTAATTTACATCCAAAGAAAGAACAGAAATGGTAAAATTCTCGGTGCAAGAGAATGTGGCTGAATCTACAATCACATGAAAGTTTGAAAACAAAACCATCATCAGTAAGTACTTAATTATGAAACTCCAATTTACACGCACTTTGCAACGATGTTTTGATTAATCAATCAGCTCATCACCAAGAAAAAAAATCTGTAAAAGCGGAGAGAAAGAACCCAAGAAAAGAAAACATGAACCACCAAGACAAGGAAATATTAAATCAATAAACCCAGTGAACAAGACCCACAATCATTTTTAAGAAAAGGAATCTACCGGTAGTAACAACTTCCATGAGTAAGGACTTATAAACAGATCCATACAAGCAAGAAACTCACGACACGACGGAAAAACAACTAACTGGGTAGGCTGCAGGACAGAAAGGAGGAAACTTTTCTTGAAGTTCACATGAAAAACCTGTAGAAAATCTTCCATAACGGTGTCCTTACAAAGGGGTGTTACAAATGGAATTTCTTAATCTACTGCCTGTTTCAGAGTTCCGAAACCCTAATAGAAAAAAGTGGTACCAGTTTTGTTTGAGTAGGACTGAGGAAGAAGATTTGAATGTCAAGATTGTAATGATGATGTTTATAATAAAGTCAATCGCGGGATAAAAAGGGGCATGCAGATCAGAAAAGAGCAGAAACGGACAGATCAGATTCTTGAAGCCATCATGAAAAAAATCAGCGCTCCGATAGAGTAAACTGACAAAAGGAAATCCAGCACAGACTCATAAAATAGCATCTAGTTAGGGAAAAAATAAAATAAAAAGTGCGATCGTAATGATTAAAGTATATAACCTGATTCTGTATTTTCTGTGGCAGAGAAAGTAGGAGTCAAAAAAAAATTTTCATCATTACCCCAATCTGCTCCTCCTCTCCTCGGCCAGCGACCCAGATTAATCATGATCTGCCAAGAAATTAAAAGCCCATTCGAAAAAATACAAACAAAAACCAAAAAGATCGACTCTTTACCATTTCTTGAAATTTTCTGAAAAAAAGTGTCATCCTTTGGTGTGAGGAAGCAACAATTGGGGGGAATGAAGCCTGGTCCGACGACACTAACAAAGGATCCATGCCCACTTACAAAGATTGATCAATATATTTTGACCAAATTAAGAGGACATCTAATTAAACAAATGAACAGATCCAGTTAGTGGCCTCGCACCAGACAACATTCCCCTCAAAAGATAAACAGCTTCCTCCATATCCTTACATATACATATCTATAATAGAGATTTGTAAAGGAGAGGGGAAAAGGGAAGTGAAGAATAGAGATCTTGAAAGACAAGAGAGGAGTGTTTGTGAATGAAGAAGAAGAAAAGATATGTTCGTTTGTGAGAATGAAGACGGCAACAGAGATGCTGATAAATAAAGGACGGAGAAGGAAAAGGGGTGTGGAAAAAGGACAAACAAAGTCATAAAAGCAAAGCAACAGACCCCCACGACCCTACAACTGCAACAAGGTTGGTTCCAGAAATGACCACGACTCAAACCCCTGACCCCATCCCCCCAACCCCCGCTCCTCATCGTCCCGGTTTAGCTCATGCACTGTAATGTTAATGTATGGTTTTGGGAGAGAGAAAGATTGGAAGTAAACCTCTCACATGACATAAGGTAAGCTGTTTGACACAACAACCAAGATCATCTTTTTACCTCTCCTCTCATCACTTCATAAATCAAATTAATCCCATATGGCCATATTTATGTATTCAATACCATAACTTGTGAGCCGATAATTAAAGTTGTTTTTATCAAAGTTTTAAAGAAAGTCTACTCTTTGTTGTGTCTTTTCACTACTCCTTGATTTTTGATAAAGTTCGTAGATAAAAGGGAATGTGATACTACTACTCATTGTGACCTAATCAGACCAATATCATTAATTTTTTCTTCTCAAAGTCATGAGTAAAATAATTACTTTATCACAAGAAAAAGGGGGGAAAAAGCAAAACCCTGGAATGCCTCGTGATGCTTTTGTATGGGACACACATCAATTTCGATAATACTACTACACTTTTTTCACCTAGTAGACTTCAAAAATTGACTCTAGCCATGAAAAGATTGCAGTCCTACTGCCACAGCAAGGTAGCTAGCTAGATAGGTATGACTCAGAAGGTTTCTTTCTTTAGAAGACCCCAAAAGAAATTAAAAATTACTGGTAATCTGTTGAAGTTGTTGAACAAATTAAGCAGTAATTAGAAGAAGACAAGGATGATTTTGATTAGAACATGGATGCAATTATGAGCTTTTACTTTGTTTGTTAGTAATGGTAATGGAGTTAGTTTTCATTATTCCTCCATCTCAAAATATTTTAAAACTATTTTAGTTTATCTTTCTCACAATATAAATTATTTTTTAATTTATAATATATACTTATCATATTTTTTATTTTTATCCTATATTTAATATTTTATTTTATTTATTGTAATGAAATACCGTTATAACATATAAATATGAGAAATGTAATACTTTTCAATCTTAATTGGAGTAAATTGGAGTAGAGAGAGAGAGAGAGAGAGCAATAAATGTTTAGCATGAAAATGGGGACCCCTCGTTCTGTGCGTTACTTCATTTTCTAAGCTTGCGGGGGATAGCATCGAACAAACCAAAGCCAGAAACTCTGAGACTCAGATAAAGCCAGAATTCATCGGCTGGCGTCAGTCACTCCTCCACCCACCCACGCACCCAACCAAAAATCCATTTCAGGTGCTCTCATTTCAATTTTCCCATCTGATCTCATCTCATCGATTTTAATTACTAGTAATTGAATTCATAATAAGTTTTTTTTTCCCCTCTCTCTTTAATTTCCATCCAACAGTAAATCTTAATCAAAGATTGAAAATGAAGAGGGCATACAGAAATCATCAGTCATTTCCCAGTTCCCTTTCTTGGCTACATTCTTGAGAAAAAGAAATAAAGAAAAAATCCAGAGCTCCTTTTGATCCCTTGATTCCCGAAGACACATCATGTCACATGTTTGTTATAGCATGCATTTTTTTTTTCCTATTCCCATATATATGCACAAACACAAGTTGAGTATTGTTTCCATTCTTTTCCCTTTTGGTTCTGTGATCTTTAACCTCCATAATACCCTTATGGATCCTGTGTCTTTTTTTTTTTTTTTGTCCCAGCAGATGTCTCATAGTATTAGTTTCGTACATTGAAACTTGAAGAACTGTATACTAACATTAATAATATATAGTCTTGCATTCTCTATTAAAACTTTTGTACTGTGAGAGGATTGGTAATTGAATTAAAATCCAAAAGAATAGTACATAAATATTGTATGATGTTCTTGACCTATGTGGAAAAACAAGAACCCGCAACTCTTTTTGACCCCATCGTCTTGCCACTTCACTATGGTTGACCTAACCACTCCTACACACAATAACCCAAAACTCTGCCTTGATTTTTGATCCTCCTCCATATCAGAAAGAATCGGAGGCCAAGGAAAGGAAATAGACAGAGCAAGTGACCCCGGCACCCTTTTCTTTTTGCTACTCTAAACCTCTACAATAATAGTACGTACTATAGTAGTAGCTAACTGTGTCTCCTCTTTTTGCTTTGGTCTCTTCAATCATGGAAGATACCCTGCCAAAGAGCTTATTATTTGGCCATTAATGGCTCCATTCTCCATGCTTTATTTGATCAAAGCTATGCAGCATTTTAGTATACACTCACTCACTAATACTTCTTGTTGTTATAATATAAAACATGTATATTGGCGATAAGCATTTTTTAACTAATCAGCATTTTCCCTTTTGTTGGGATGCTTAATCATTTTGTAAAAGGAGCATGGGATTGGGAGTTGTTGAAAAGTGGAAAAGGTGAGCTGCCTTTTTCTGAGAGCTTTTCTCACCGCCCAAAGTTTAGGTTTTTGAATTATTATTATTTTTTTTTTATGAGAGAAAGAAGATTCTTTGCATACAAAACAAAGAAGAAACTTTGAAGTAGAGAGACTACATTTGAATGTCATGCTTGTCAAGAAACTACAAACAACAGAATCCTTGAATTTCGCTATATATACTTATAATAAGAAGATTACAATTACACAGTACATGCTTATTTAATTAAAAGAATATGGTATAACATTTATGAAGATGATGATGAGCTGTCGGAACCTCTGGTCTAATATTTTTGTTGTGAATCAACAGTAGTACTGTTTTTGTTGGTTGGTTCTATTCACACAAAATTAAGCTAAGATGCACTGCAGCTGTGTTCTCCTAGGCTAGCTATATCAGCTGGCTTTCAAACTTCAAACTTTTACTGTATACAATACAATTTTGTTTGAGTTGAGTTGAATTTACTTCATCAAACTCGAGATCAAACCCAAATGACAGTAAGGATGGAGGAATTCCTTGTGGATTAATTCTAAGATAGGAATTTGAATACTTCTTTCAATTTGTGGAAGGATTGTGCAGAATCAAGAAGTAGTTCAAAACACTCTAGGGGAGTAAACATGTTAGAATTAAAAGATATAATATATCAAGAAGGAAAAAAAAGTACCAAGAAAAATTTGGTCAAAAGCTTTTACTTCCTTCAACTACGACTATCGAACTTTCTTTCTGATGGTTTGCAGGAGTAACATGACACTTTGGAGTAGTACCATATATATTCTGCCATGGCTGCCTGCTGCGGAATTGATGAAAGGTGTAATTGTACTGGCAAGAAATTTATTAGTACAACACTAACAATGATTCAAAAATCATCCACAAGTAAGTCTTAATGGCTTCCTTCTATAAATGGATAGTAATAATTCTTTAATCTTCAAAAACATTTGTCAATGCATGGTTTAAAAGGTTTGTTTGTTCTCAAATTTCCTTTCCCATCCTTTCATTCTGTGCATATTTACTACTGTAGTCTGTAAAGATATTGGGTAACTCTTTGTTCTTTTTCTATGACCCTTTTATAAAAAGAAGCTAGCTTGATGGTTCTTGCAGAAGAAATCTCGGTCTCAGTTCTTTATAATTAGAGATTGCAAATGAACTTTTATATACTCAGGAAAGAAAACTTTTCCATCCAAGTGTGTGTGTGTGTGTGTGTGAGAGAGAGAGAGAGACCCGAATCATCTCCCATAATCTGGTCTCTCACCCAAATGAAAGTTTCGTCGGCTTGGGCAGACAAACAATGAGCCCTTTATCATTTGTTTGGAAAGATATTGGGCTCATATTGGACTTGGGAATGTGAAATGATGGTGTTGTTTCTAAAGATGAGAGACCCAATAGCCATGTGGTCAGTTATGTATTTGGACCGACACAAATCACATGAACTTCTTTCCCAGTCCACGATTCTCCCTCTAACCCAAATTGACTGACTCGGCCTTGCCTTATGAGTTCCATCTCAGCAGCGTGTATATGACGGACGGCGGACGGACCCTTAAATCTAGTTGTATAAAATTTTCATAATTGTACAATATACTTACTAGGTATAATAATAATTAGTAGAAGAGGTATAAATATTTTTTGAAGGTAAAAAGTTATCAATAATTGTAAATTATTCCGAAGTCGAAATCCTCTGATGTTAACTTAAAGAGAGCAGCAAGATGTTTAGTACACAGAAGCAACGAGAGATGTAACCCCAAATGCCAAATGTCAACAAAACCCAGAAAAATTCCAAAAGAAAAACAGACCACGTATGCGCACATTATGCTGACTCAAAGACGGATGCCCGGCCATGATAGGAAAGCTTTGGGTCCCCAAAATCCTTGGCTTTGTCCAGACGCTTCCCCATTCTAAATTGATTTCGTACAACGTGTCAGCACCACATCGGCAAACCCCTCTCTTACGTGACTTCTCACCTCCCTCCGTCGCTGTTGGCCACCAGACACCATGCAACAACATGATCTTAATCTTATCCTCTCTAATCCACAGTTTTTCTACGTTATTGATCTCTCTACAAAGACATTTCGTAGGGCAACAATGTTTATAGTTCATACAAGGAATAGTAAAACTTCCAAAAAACCAGGGAAACAAAGGATACCCGGTTAAGACAACAAACAGGTGACATGACCCAAAATCCCACTTCATCTACTTTAAGGTTCCGTTCCTTCTAGAAGCTAAGGTAGATGTAAAGAAACCCAGCCAAAAATAAAAATCCCAAAAGGAAAGGGGGAGCTAGCATGTCCAACAAAGAACGAGGGAAGGAAAAAAAGTATTAACAATATGGCGTATAGAGTAACAAGTATGCAGAGACCAGGTGGACGATTAGTAAACTTCCCAATCATTACCTGCCAAAGGCCCACAAAATAATGAACTACACACGTCCTCCTCTGAATCGTATTGCTCTAAAAAGCCTCTTCTTGAAAAAGCCAATTTACTCGCGACTCCAGACTCAAGACTTCTCTCCGACTGCAGAAAAAAAAAAAAAAAAAAAATAGAATCCAAGAATATGATCGAAACAGCAGCAGCGGCAGCAGCATCTCCTACAGCATCATCTTGGACTGTACAGTTCCCTTTGAATGAGATGGAGGTCGGGCTGCACTCTATTCCAAGAACTAGGAATGGCAAAATTAGCAGCAAAAGAAGATTTGATGATTCCCAGATTAGATCTTTAGAAACCATCTTCGAAACAGAGTCAAGACCAGAGTTAAGAGTAAAGCAGCAGCTGGCCAACAACCTTGGGTTACAGCCTCGACAGGTTGCGATATGGTTCCAGAATAAGAGAGCAAGATCAAAATCAAAGCAACTTGAGCACGAATATAGCTTGCTTAAAGGCAGCTATGATAATCTTGCCTCCAAGTATGAATCTTTGAAGAAAGAGAATGAATCCCTGCTCATCCAGGTAATACTGTTGTTCTCAAATACTTGTGGTGATGATATCTTCTAGGTGTAGTATTTGTAAAGAGATAAGGGGCTAAGAGTGAATTTTCCTGATCAACAGTTGCAGAAGCTTCGGAAAATGACTGCAACTCTCAGCATGGAAGAGTGTGAGAAAGAAGATATCAAGTCAGGAATTCTTGACAAGCCAGAACTTCCAATATGTGAAATATACAACACCCAACTCCACAGAAGCACATGCCGGGATACTATGGATGAGTTTGATTACCTGGGCCAAGAAAGTACCACTCTTGATTTGGCAAAATTGGCATTGGATTCTCCTGAGAATGCATGCAGCTTTGAATCCAAGGATCTTATAGACAATTCCAGTTGTAATTCACGGTGGTGGGAGTTTTGAAATCTTGTCCATGAGAACAATTAAGGAACCAATGATCTAGTCCCAAACCTAGTCACCAGCACAGACTTATGAGGATGCCACAGATCTAGATGAGATCCAGTGCCAAAGCTATCATGAAGAATTCAAGGGACGGAGATAGGAGCATGGATTGGAACTAGATTAGCGCACCAAAAATCATTTGAAAGCACTGCACTAGAGTCCATGTGAAGAAGTACAGACATTCCTAGAGAGAGCCTGCAAGGCATTACCCCCTTTCTTCCCAATTCTCCACTACTTGTCAACCTTTTACATCTTGGTCAAAGATTTAGCTTTATATTTACATAAGGAAAAATCCTGCCATGTTCTCATGGTAATCTAGGCGTTTTCAGGTGTTTTTAACATGGAAATCGGTGTTTTCATGATAATCCAAGAGATCTAGTAGTGAATGCTACCACATACACATGCAAAATTATACCACTAAAATTGCCTCCCGGAAAACAAAAAGGGATGTTATAGATGATTAGAATAACCATGAAACTAGAGCGGGTGCAAGGAGGCAAGGAAAAGAATAAATAGAGATTATTGCCCCAAGAAATCAATGTCAGGTGCATGCACATCTAATGGGTAAAAGTATCACATAAACTAGCATTTATGACACTCTTCCCTTTCAAGTACATACCGTCGGTAAGACAACCAACAAACTGCAGTCAGCATCAAAGTTTTGTCTTTCATAACATAATAATCCAACTGCATCAACACCTAAAATTACATAGCTAAAGACAATAGGTAGAGAGGGGAGCGGATTGGTAATCATCAAAAAGCTCAATCTAACTGGCCATGCAAATATAACAGCGATCCACAACTTCAGAAGTATTCAATCAAGTAGTCTTTTTAAATTCCAAAAAAACCATTCTGAGTCTCGTACTTTCTAAAAAGTACATTCATATCCTTCATGACTAGTCCATGTATATAACTCCAATCCGCAACTTCAAAAGTATACAAAAGCATCATATTGAATGAGTGCTGCCACAATAACACCAAGCATCTTGGGGTAAAATCATTAATTTCATGATTTATTACACTATTCATTCATCACTTCACGATAAGGAAAAGGAAAACAAAGCAGAGACAGGACTGGCACAGTGCTGTACATTCTAAAATTTGTACTATATACTTCCAGAGTTATAGGTTGTTCCATATACTACTTGTAATTTGACCAGATTAATATGAAGCTCCTGAACAGTCTATGTTGTGCCTTACATTTCTGTCTTCACCTTGACATCTCCATTGGGTAGCATGCTTTGTGCTTGTGCCATGCGTTTTGTTTCCTGCATTATGTGCAAAAACGTCAGGATCACCAATTCCTGGAACTTGTTGAAAGCCTTGCTAGTGAACCTTAATCTCAAGATAAATAACTCCAAAAATTGATAATCCATTGGGTAAATTATATTGGAAATAACTCCAAAAATTGATAATCCATTGGGTAAATTATATTGGACCTATCAGCATATCGGAAACTGGATTGAAATGAAAACTCCAAACTTCAAAAGTTCAGAAAAACATATTTGGAAAAGACACAGCTTGTTGAGATTCGGAAAAATAAAGTCAAAACTGAAGTAGAAATGAAAAAGAAGGCCAAGATATAAAATTTATCATCTCCCTCTAAGGGTTTAGAGTTGCTGTCACTGGGTCCAGGTCTTTGAACCTTGTTCGTCTTACTCTGTGACCTTTTCATTTTCTTTTTCAACCAATGAAGTTCTTTACTACAGTACAAATTTTAAATGTTTAGAGGGCTTTATTTTTCCAAGGAAAGAAGCATAAGGCATCTAGTGCTGAGAATTCCCAGACCACGACAAGCCAGGGCTTGAACCTTGCTTGCCCAAGTTGTGTCACACTTGACATTCAAACAATAAAAAGAAAGAAAGAATCATAAGGCTTAAAAAATTGAAACAGCAGAGAGGACAAGTGGGCTCACAGAAGTCAATTCAGCCAGCAATAGAACCCATCAGCAGGGGTGAAGAGTGGTTCACAAATGGAAATCACTTATTCCACTCTCTTCTGTTTATCTCAATTGATTGATCTTTATCAATTGATCTTCTTTATAGTTCACTCATATCTTTACATTTTTTTTTTTTCCTTTTTGGGATACACCTTGTGACCACCTTTCATTGTCTTAGTGGGGTGGACTGCAGTTAACAGTGGAGAAGCACTCTCCACTCTCAAAATGGGAGCAACAATAGCTGCCTTTTCATTAAACAGAAAATCAACGGTTTCTTTTTAAGATAGGAGGAAAGTAATAATTTTATGAATTTCATGGGTATTTTTGTAACTTCATTAGCAGTGTTAAAGTCTTCTGACCAATTATTTTCAAAATTTTACTCCTTCAATACAACTAAATGACTCTTAAATTTCTAAAAGTGTAAAAGATTATTCCTCAAAAATTCAATTAAAAAGTACTAAAAAAAATTGAATCTATATCCTAATACAGCTATTCCTACTAGTTAAATTAGTCAAGAAGGACACACTCCTTTAAAGGCCTTCCATTAATCATCATACAGGCATTCAATTGTTGATTTCCAAAGGCATGTATAAAAAGGTATCAATGACGCATTGGATCTTAAAACATATCATATAAGACAAAGAATACTTTGTAAATTTATTATGAAACAGATTAATATTAAACCTAGACCCTCAATTCCATTACCCTTTTTTGTCCTCATAAGAGTTTTTCCAAGAAGCTTTTAGTTCTAAGGAAGGTCTTGACGAAAAAGAATCTTCCATAATCCTCAGGACCAGAGACTGGGCATTGAACGTTAAATATCAATGACACAACCGTAATAAAAAGTTGATAGCATTTATATCAACAATCATAAGAGAATCATAGCAAGTGACACAAGTAAAATGAACTTACAGCTGCAGAAGCTGCACGTATATTCCTGTAAGCTTCGACATCATCAGGAAATGCCTGCTCAAGTTCTTCTAAGAGATGCCCACGCAAACTCTACACCACATAGGAGGCCAAAAAAAAAAAATTCATCAGAGAACATACAGTTGAACACATTGAGTGAGTTCATTTGAAGAATTATATCAAAGAATTAAATGTATTAAATATTTCATCATTATAATAATATGAAGATCATACTTGAACTCCATTTAAGTTCTGCTCAGTTAAAGAGACAATATTGTCCCTGATTTTCCATTTTAAGGTTTCAATCACTTTTATTTCCTTTTCCTTTGTCCTCCTCTTTTATTTCTCTCCCAAAACCAACCCCAACTCATACCAGCTGTGAACTACCCTGTTAAACCAAAAACAAATATGCAGAGTTTCCATCAAAAGATATAGAAGAGAGTTAACTCAATATAGAAACACAAGCCAAAATTGCTAATTGAGTTGGTAATATAATTTATACCATAAAAAACTCATTCAACCTGGCCTGAAAGGGAATCTTATCATTATTCTATCCCTAGGCAGGAAAGCAAACGAAAATGGACTGCAGATGGACTCAGAACCTCCCTTCATGTCAACAAGAACAATGATAGTATTCCAATTATGTTTGATCTCCATAGATCTAATTATAGTCAACGAAACACCATAGAAGATGTGAAAAACACCACAAACTTCCTTTTAAGGACTCTCTTCCCTCTCATCTCTGCTGTCTCCCCTCTTTCTCAGTCTTCTCACCTCTACTCTCTTGCCCTCTCTTTCTCTGTCCTCTCTCTAACCCCCTCCTTATCTGCCAGCTTCATTGTCCAATAAGTTTCCCATTCTTAAAAGAGCTTAAGACATCATCTTGGCAAACCTGTCTTAAATAGTAAGATAAGTGTCAGCCCTAGCTAAATCTTTACAACGATGCTCTCATGCCCACTTCGACATTTTAAAAGGAATAATGTTTGACAGCAGGATATAACATTAAGTACCGATTTTGCGTCATATATAATATGTAAAATTCATACAACTGATTTGAGATGTCAGTAACACAGAGACTTGAAGTAAAAACCTGCTGTAAAACCATATAAAGCTGCTCAACCCCTGTTTCATGCATATGAATTTTATTTGTTTAAATCAGCTGATTCTAGAATTTTTTGTAGCTGTTGTGAGATGTTCTTGCTCAGTATTAATGATTTTAGGTTGAGAACATCTGCAACGACAACCCAAAGGATGCATTTTTGAATTGAAGAAGCCTCATAAAAGCTTTTGAGGCATAGAAAAATGAGAACAAAATTCCATAAGCCCTATGCATAATGCTCTCAAGAGAAGCACGTCCTACTGAACAGTTGAAAAGCTTCTCCATGACTTATGTGCAACACACAAGAATTAAACTGCTATTCATAATCATTTAAGCCCTTAGGTAAGTAAAGTGGATTTAGAATTCATATTGCGGAAGGGTATGTCATGAAAGACAGAAAACTTCTGAAAGCTGGATTGACACATGTGCTAAGCTGAGAAGCAGGGAACCAAAAACTTACGCCATACATAAATGTAAACTTAATTGGTGAAAGGCTGTATATGGAAAGTTAAATCTCAGAGTTGAGTAACTGGATAAGGCAATATAAGAAAAAGCAAACCTTGAAGGCGTCTGCTTTGCCTTTCGTAATCTGATTTTTTGATATGCAACCATTCAGAACATCACGTGTAAATTCATCCGGGTTCTTCCCATCATCAATTAAACTGAACATTAAAACCAGATATCAAACCTCAAGTTCAGTAACACAATAGAGTTTTAATAAAGAAAAAAGAAACTTCTTTTATAAAACTTTACAACCCAAAAGTTTATTTAGGCTCACTTTCAGAAACTTAGAAAAGAGCAAAGGAATTTTATGTAAACGAGAATGAATGAAAGCGAGGAGCTTTATAAAGGCCAAGAAATTTTCATCAGGATACTTCAAAAAAAGAAAAAAAAGAAACCTACTTGAGAACTTCCATAGGCACCTGAATGTTGCATTTGTCAGCCAATTTAGACATATTGTCAAGTTCCAACACCAAATTATTTCTGAAATGGGAAGAAGAAGAAGAAAGATAAAGAAAGAAACATTAATTATCCCAGTCGGAATAATATCTAAATAATATTATGAAGGATGGGGGACGTAACATACAGGCGTTGAAGTAGGGGGAGTTGGGACGCGGCGTTGAAGGAGGAGACTGTGAGGTAAAGTTGGTGGAGAATTCCAAGGGTTTTCTGTATTGAATTGATAACTTGGTTAAGATTTTGTTTAGATTCATCGGTGGGGGTGGAGGCGTTCGCAGTTGAATCGACCGGCGAGGCGTCAGTTGACTGAGACATAATCATGCTGTTACCTCCACCGCTTACCGGGGTTCCAGAGGTGTTCTGTGAAGAATCCATCTTTACGACTCAAAAACTTGAATTCTGGCAGATTCAATTTTGGAGGACAGATCAGAAATCCAAATTTATCTCCTTGTCGTCCTCGCTTCGGGTTGTGTTGGTGGCATTTTATACAGACTGGCATTCTTCGGAATTGGTCCTCCACTCTTCCTTATTTTACATGTTCCCCAAGAAAGATTCTATGTCATAATTAGAAACCCTCACCAAGCAAATTAGTATAACTTCTTAAAGAATAAAATTATAGAAATGTCTTAAACATTAGTGAGTTTAAGTGAATCTTTCTGAAAAAAAAATTTTTTAAGTAAAATAAATGATCAAAATTGATGTGAAGGTTATTACTATTATTATTATTTAGTTTCATGGAATACTTAGAAGTGCAAAAGATAAATAAATGGTATAAAATCATGGATTAAACAAAATTGCAAGCATGAAGTGGATTATATTCCTGAAACTTCAAAGTAATCCTTACAAATTGGATGTTTTAAAACCTGCGTTTGGTCCTTAACTATTTTTTTTGATCATATTGGTTTTTAAACAAATTATACTTAGATAACTTAGTATTCTAATCATATTTAAAAACAAATCAATAACCACTTAAAAAAATTAAAAAGGAAAAATTTGATATTATACTATTTAAATAGTCAAAAAATAATATTATTTAAAATATTCCTGAGTTAAATTCATATTTCTATCTTATATAAATTCCATTGCTTTCGTAGCCTAAAACTAATATTTAACTTAATAAGATTTAAAACTTACTTTTAGCCATTTGAATAGTTAGTACTGAATTTACCCTACTAACTTAGTTAGACCGTGATTAACTAAACTTTTCAAGCTATTTTTTAAAAAATATGATTAAAAAAATCAAATTACCAATCACAATTTATTTTGATGATGATAAAAAATAAAAAAAAAAGTTAGGACAAAAAAACTAACGGAAGGTGATTAAAAATGGTACCCAAAAAGACATTGAAAGAGAATAGTTTTAGTCGTTTGCTCAAAGCATATTTTAGAAGCATTAAGTTACCATTCCTTTCGAGGCATATCTATTTTCTTTCCAAAGAAAAAGAGAAGTTACAATAAATGTGGAACGGAAGTAATCTTCTTCTCTCTCTCCTCTGGCTGGAAGATCTAAATTCCTTTGGCCCCATATCATATCTGAACCCTTCTGTTTGTACTTGAGTTATTTTCTGTTTTTATGCTTTGTTTTGTTAATTCATATGTATAATTTATTTAATATTTAATGAATATCCATTTCCCCAAATTATATATATATATATGCCAAGAATACGAATGGAGCAGACCTTAAAATGGTGGAATGATGAGAGGGTTCAATAGGAAGAGGGCAACAGATGTTCTGCGAAAAGAAAAAATGACAATAAAACTTAGGCAAAAAAAAAAAATTGAATGGAGCAGAAACTAGTAGCATAATTTCAGCCTTAACCACTTGAATAGCTTTGGTTCATAAGTTGCCATACCAGGAAAACAAAAGAGGTTCATAAACAACTGTAAAATCAGAATCTTCAAATCAACATTTAAGAATATCATCATCTCTGAAAACCTTCCACTAAAAGCATGATAGATATGGAACTATATGTCTACTTGATCTTCTTCTTTGGCCTCAACTGCAACAAAAAGTTATTCACAGACCATCAGTTCAAAGAAATTATATCAAAGAAATGACAACCTGGAAAAAACCTAGAAGAATGCTACATAAAATTGATTGAGAAAATCACCTGGTTGCTGTGTCCACACTTCTTTTTCCTGCAGTTGACAGCTCTAGGATGCAAACGAGCATAGCACCTACAATATGCATCAGATCAGTCATAATGCTAAATATACATACAATTCTCATCTAAATGATGCACACAGTCAAATAAAGAAGTAACAAAAGGATCTTCTTCTTTCACATCACAACCATTCAAGAGCCCAGTAGCTTGCCAACAGACTGAAAAGCAGTACAGCAAAGCATTACTCCTTTCCATCGAAAACAATTTTTTTAGTAAATTTAAGGGGAAAAAACATGAATCAGATAATGAGCCGATATTGGCTTGACATAAACATTGAAGAGGAGCAATTAGACCATTCCCCAGCAAAAGATTAACACCCAAGGGACAGGTAAAAGATGGTTTAAGAAGAAGAATGAAAAGAAAAGGGAACAAATGCAGACTTAATGTTAGAAATTTCTCTTGTCTAAAAACCATAGAGCACATGGTTAACTAAATGTCATTTCAAACATTGAAGGCAGACACTGGCAAGGAACACAAATTAGACAGGACTAATGAACAATAAAAAGGAAAAAGGGATTGCACATCCATCTGGACGAGAAAATTAAAAAAAGGCTGGGGGATGGATTGGGTTACGGACATCAAGTGAAAGTAAGAGATGCCAATGATATTACTTTCCGTCAGTCATGGAGACATATTGCATAAAACCACCAAGTACACAGTATCAACAACAGAAATCGCTGTCTCTTAAACATCTATGCCAACATTATCCTCCTAATGTATACAGAAAGCTACAACATCAATGCTAACAAG
Organism: Echites panduratus; assembly: GCA_035221335.1. Taxonomy (NCBI): domain Eukaryota; kingdom Viridiplantae; phylum Streptophyta; class Magnoliopsida; order Gentianales; family Apocynaceae; genus Echites; species Echites panduratus. The sequence continues at coordinate 997,492 of JAWZTD010000109.1, forward strand.
TAATGGGGAAGTTTAATTAAAATTCCATGTTTCTGTAAAAGCATCCATGGGAAGCTACTGAAGACCGAAGCAAATTCAAGGTTTGATATGGCAGAAAGGGAATAACATTAACCATTTCATTAGTCGCAGATTAATAGTTGATGCCCTCACTCTATTCACACATACACATCTTATTTTCCTAAGAAAAAAGAAGATTATACCATGTCAACAGAATAGCAATAAATCTAACTCAAGAAAATTCAAAGAAATTTTAAAACATTAAACAGGTAGATCATCACCCCAATAAAACATTTTAAAAGGGAAGAAACTTGACTGAAAACAAAGATTAGTAAACCACACAGCTATGCAAAATACAAGGAAATCCGAACAGACATTTTTTGCAGGTGGTTGGTTAAGTACACGACTATTTTTTCATTTCATATCATAGTGCTACAAAAGCAATTATACTTTTAGCAGCCATAACCCAATAGATGTGCATGGTTGAAACAGCCCATTATAGTAACATTTCAAAGAGAGCGAATTATCTTTGAAGAAAACATTTAATTTGATATTATCAAGAAATGTTACCAGAACAACTAAAACAAAGAGGAGGAATAATGTATTCTAACCATGCAGAAATGTAAATAGACGATAAAATGTGAAAAAAAAAAAATCTATGTTAATCATACTTGCGGCAAATCATCTTGTCCTGGTTATACTTCCTAGCCAAAGCCATCAAAGACGGCTCAATAATTCCACCACGGAGCCTCAGAACAAGATGTAAAGTTGATTCTGCAATAAAATAGTAATAAAAAAGATTACACTTCCCGCAAAACCCATTAATGAAAAGAAACGGGCGCAAAACGCAACCTTTCTGGATGTTATAGTCAGCAAGGGTGCGGCCATCCTCCAACTGCTTTCCAGCAAAAATCAATCTTTGCTGGTCCGGAGGAATTCCTGAAACAAAAGATGATCCACTCAGTGACATTAACAAACCCCCATACCGACAAACATGTGGAAAGCAAAATTCAAATCCGGTTACATGCCTTCCTTGTCTTGGATCTTGGCCTTGACATTGTCGATGGTGTCGCTTGACTCAACCTCGAGGGTAATGGTCTTACCGGTAAGGGTTTTGACGAAAATCTGCATCTTCTCTCTTTTCTTTTCTCCCAAAGCTTCCTCTCCCCTAAGTCCCTCAGCACTGTCAGAGAGCTGAACTTTATAACTAGGGTTTTTTGTGGAGAAGGGAACTATGCCTAAAAGCCCAGCTCACCCAGTTACAATATGAGCGGGCAGGTGAATTTAACAACTTTGGACCATTAAAGCCCATGAAACAAAGTTAATTTGGCCCATTTAGGTAGACTATTGAGATTTGATATCCAATGTTTTTTTCAAGTCTAATTACTTAATTTACAATTTTCCATTACAAAAAATCAAAGCCTTAATTTACCGTTCAATAGTCTAATTATTAAATCATAATCTAATTGTAATAATATTCTTAATGCTGTTAATTAAAATATATATTTATATTTTTTTTGTAATTAAAAATTATATTAATTAATGTTAGTGATGATGTGATGCTATCCTTATATAAACCTGAATAATATACACAATATATCTTCGTTAACCATAACACCTTTGGTTTGGATTAGTATTGAGAATTTGGTTAAGAAATGTAAATGAGGAGAACAGAGGAGATTGAGAGAAGGGAAAGTAAACAGAGGAGAACACAGCCCCCTCCCTCCACAACATCTTTCTTCCACTGAATTATATGCATGGTGGAGTTGAGAAGTATTTGAGAGATTTTTAAAAAAATAATAATTAATATTACTATTTTATTCAATACAACTTTTGTTGACCAATGAGTATGAAAGTAAAATTTTCAAGATTTTTTACACTTTCCCTGTATTTGCCATTTACATTTCCTCCCTTCATATAACACAAAGAAAAACTTTATGGACCCGGTTCATTGGACCTTATGGTTCACGTTGAGTCACGTAACTTATTTTTCTGGTAAAGTATTTGTATTTTTTGATAAAAAAAAAATCTTTTAACTTTATATGGATCACGAAATTTATGTAGAGGGATATGGATCATATTTATAATAGAATTAAAAGTAGATGCTATTATTACTTCTATTAGGTAAAGTAATCAAATGAGCTCTTCCCCTTCCCTGCTCAATTTTGCAAATCAAAAAACGTCACAGTTTGGGGAGAAGAATTGGAGAGACAAGATCAGCTAGATTTGCTAAGAGGGAGACTGCATTTCTTCCCTCTGAAAGTTCTAGAGAAGAAGAATAAGAGATGGAAAGACAACCAAAATTCTCCAGCCACGAATCTATCTTGATGAATTCTTTAACAATCAATTATATATAGTCATCATCTTCGTCTTCATTGTACTGCCAAAACACTTTGCCAGAAATATTGGTAGAAATGGAATTAGATATTGTTGCACTAAGTCTTATTAATTTTATATATGGACATATGAACCATATAAAAGAACATATGTTTATATAATGGTATAGCATATTTTTATCCAACTTGCGATTGCCCTAGAATTATATATATATCCAACTTCCAAGTTCTATATATTCTAGCAATGATTCCTGTCTTTCTTTTAATTATACAGAGTATAAATTAAAGAATTCAATCTCACAGATCCAAAGAACAGTTCAGTCAACTAATTATATAATAAAATTCCAACACTACTTATTATGAGAAATTTCTTATCTATGTATACATAAATATATATATATATATA
>JAWZTD010000109.1:1005796-1018162 GCA_035221335.1 Echites panduratus
ATATATATATATATATTTATTATTCATAATAAATAGTTCAACAAGAAACGCCACAAATTCAGTAGCATATAAACATTTTTACATAGCTATTTCATTGAGGATTTAATTTTAAAGCTGATTTTGGATCGGCCTGCAGTTTCAAAAGTGCCCTCTCAAGGTGCATCCATTTCTGCTCCAGTGTTCCAATATAACCTATAGACAGTCTGACCAATCCAGGTGATATCCCAGCCAAAGCCTTCTCTTCGGCAGTCATTTCACTGCTTGTACTGCTTCCAGAGCAAGACATAAGGGTCTCATAGTAGCCAAGGCTGACGGCCATGAACCCAAACTGAGTGTAGTTCTGCAGAAGGTGCATCAACCGATTAGCCCTTTCTTCGGTTTCCATGTCCACACACAAAATTCCTCCATAACCATACTCTTTATTTGCCAAGGACTTCAACAGGGAATGGTCAGGGTGCTCTTCGAGACCAGGGTATATTACTTTGAAACCAAGTTTCTTCATCTTTGTTGCGTACACTAATGCCCTCTCGCAATGCTCCTTCATCCTTAGGCTCAAGTGAGGAAGTCTCTCTGAAAGTTCAAAGGCCACCTTAGCATTCATTGTCGGGCCTAGCAGCATCAAAGAACCCTGTTGTAGATCCATCATGGAATTCACAATTCTTGCTGGACCGCACACCGCACCTGTTCAAAGGCCATATATATACACTATTGATGTTGATCCAATAATAAATATTAAGTTAAAAAAATAGAAACCATTCCAAAATCCTGAAGTACGTTAGGTATAACCAAAATTACTCCTTACAATCATATGAAAATTCAAATTATGATGGAATTCAAATTGTCAATTTCATATAATTATATATCATAATTTAAACTGTCCTGAACAATCATAATCGGTCAAACTCTACTCACTCCCATTATCTAATACAAAACTTTTTCAAAGTTAACAATCACGTGAACGATACAGAAGAGAGTATTTGTGGACGGAGGAGAGAGGTCAAGGGGGAAAAGGACGACTGACCGTGCTACCAAAGGGACGACATCAAATCACGTGGATGATTGAAGCTGTATCCCGACATGTCTTAGGACCGTAGATTCCACTTTAGAAAAAGAAAAAGAAAACAATAATTTTCCTGAAAACGAGAAACACACAGCCCACCACTACCAAACCCCTATCAATGGCTATCCTGTAGCATGTGAAGCCCAGAGATTTTTTGTGAAAAAAATTAATGAAACACTTTCCCGGGAGAGGGGAAAGTTTATATCTGGTGAAAGATGATCATCATGTTCTTAAATGCCTCATATCTGAATTATTAGATGATCATGTTCTCAAATATCAAATATTTTAGAGACTTAAGTGTGGGATATGTATCAACTTGATCCCTCCAAAACAAACACTTTTGGATTGAAGTGAACCGGCAGGTACCTAATAAAGTTGGTGTTGGCTAAGGATTCTTGCTGCTGGGGAATCTAATTAAATTACCGAAGACAATTGAACACTAAACACATTAATCCTATGTTATTTTCTGTTTTGCAAAGATGATTCTCAAGTTACGAATCAAATCCCATGTTTATGGCCTAATCACTCACAAAATAAATAAATAAATAATACAATTAATGTTGGAATAGACCCCATCCAATCTACCCACTCAGAATTTCCACCAAATCAGAGTTGGGTTATATCCTAATCCATAAAAAGAATATCTCTAGAGTAATGATTATAAAGATCAATTTTTCATATATATGAGCCCCCTTTCAAAGATAGATAATTACTCCAAAATATAAATCACAAAAAACTTATATATATTTATATATATATATATATATATATATAAAAGACAGATACTGATACTTTGAAATAAAAGATTAATTAGTGAATTAAATAAATGGATACTAACTAATAAAAAGGGGAGTAAATATAACGACAGGACTCAATTAATTTTATTTTACCATTGAATTTAATTCAATTCTCTACTTTGCTGGAAAAATACCAGTAACCGTCAACGTTTCCACCTAGTTTTGGAAGATTATACGCAGGACAGTGAAATGGCTGAGTCAGGAAGGTTCGATGTTTAACAGTTTCGAGGACACGCGTACCATAGATTGAAAAAAAGGTACCACAAGACAATCAAAGTCGGACCAAACAAATATAGTACGTTGGTTGTATACCTGCGATGATGTCGGCCCCGCCGCTAATATACTTTGAGATGCTATGGACAACCACGTCAGCACCCAGTTTCGCCGGCGACAAAACCATCGGAGCGAAGGTGTTGTCCACCACCACTGTCAGGCCCTTGTCATGGGCGATTCTAGAAAGTTCGGGTACATCTGCCACCGTTAAGGTAGGGTTAGCGATGGACTCAAAATATAGAACCTTTGTTTTCCCTTCAACAATCGCTTCCTTGACTTTCTCGGGATCCCTGATATCCACAAATGTGGTGGTTATATTACATGCTCTGGGCAAAAAATGAGACATCAGGGCGTGGGTGCCACCATAGAGGGTTCTAGAAGCCACCACGTGGTCGCCTGAACTGCAAAGTTGAAGCAAAATAGAGGAGATGGCGGACATGCCGGAGGAGGTGCAATAGGCAGCCTGGGTGCCCTCAAGAGCAGCCATTTGTCGGCCCAGGTTAAGGACCGTCGGATTAAAATGGCGGCTGTAGATGAAGAAATCCCTGTCAGCACCGAGTTCGCCGGAGAACATGCGGCGCATGGTTTCCGGCTCCATAACTGTAAAGGTAGCGGAAGCCTCGATGGACATGTTAACGCCTCCGTGCTCGCCGAATTCGTGGCGCGCATTGGCCAGAGCAGATGCAGGATCATCAAATAAAGGCTTCAAGAATTTCTTAGACTTGATAACATCATCAAGGTCGAATTTGTCATCGGATCCGTGCCTTTTTTTGGTAGAGGAAAGAACATTGGGATTGACTCCGGTATCTGCCATTTTCCGGTATAGAGGGAGAAACAAGAAGATGGGGGGGAAAGACACAGATTGGAGGAGAAGATAAGAGAAGAGGTTGAAGAGGGCTTTGTGTATATGTAACCCTCTATAATCTATATTATAGGGTGGCTTCATTAAGCATATAGAACCAAAATTGCTAATTTTTTTTATTTGATCATTAAATCATAAAAATAATTAATGTAATCATTATATTTTATATTTTTAAAGTAATTTAGTTATTATACTTTCTAATTTTAGTGATAATTTCATATAATTTTATGAGTCAGACATTTTTTATATTGATCGAGAGAATCTTTATTAATTTTTTCTTTTATCTAATTTTTATTGACACATAATTTGTATAACTATGTGTAAAATTTCACATTTAAAATATTTGGTCAAAGGCCAAATATGACTTTTGTTTTTCTTTAGTTGAGAAGTTGGAAAATTTTTAGAATACATTTGGGAAATGATTCATAGAATCTGGTCATTATCGTTATAGAAATTAAAAATAAATTAAAATCATAACTTCTTTACTATAAAATTAAATATCTTTTAAGAAAATTTTTACATTAACCGAATGTATATAGACATGTGGTTATAATTTAATTAACATTAAATATTTCATTTTTTTTATAAAATCTTTAAAATGGGACATTAATTAAGATGATTTTTTAAAAATTAAAAACAAAAGAAAAGGAAAATTGATACAATCAAAAGTGACCGGATTCGACGAATCACACTTCCTTGGACTCAAAAGGAGGGACCTCCACACCCAAGGAAGATAAAATAATGGATGAGGTAAATCATGTTTACTCAGCAGTCATATGATACAAGAAACTTATCTTATATTGAATGAAATACTCTCACATTATAACTATCAATTATACTCTCACTTAGTTGAGCCATGAATCACACTTCCTATTTGGCATGCTGCGGTTGTGGGATTAGGATCTGATGGTTGGATTCGGCTCATGACTAGATAAGATTCAACTTCCTGTGACACAAATAAAGTCAAAGAGTATGCTTGAAGGAAATAGTAAAAGGTTGGTAAAAATGTGATAATTGTCATTTATTGTTTTTATAAATGAAATATTATGAGATTTATTTTTCACTCAATTGACGTGAGATTGGCTATGAACACATTTTCTAAAGGATCCATCCATTTTTAGGGTGTGTTTGTAATTTTCATTAGTAATGTATATATAGTATATTAATTAAAAAATTTCACTTACTTTTTGTTTTTAATATAGTATTTAAAGTCACTTTATAAAGGTAAAAAAAATGTAGCCGAAAGTATGACATACACCACAAAATTTCCATATTTATCGAAATATATGTAAAAATAAATAGCATATATTATTATTATTATTATTATTTTCGCGTACGGGTATACTTCATCCCTCTTCTTCTTTTTGATTCCCAAACAGCTTCCGCAATCTGGACAGGGATGGATCGAAAAATATATATAATTATAATAAAGTCACGTTTTTGTCGTTTGGGTAAATTGAAAATCCTTCAATCAATCCTTTTTCAAAATTGAACGGGAAGATTAATTAATTAAAATATATAATCTAATCTTGATTAATAAAATTTCTAATGAAACAATTAGGAAGGAGATCATATGGTAGATTCTTTTTCAGTTTAAAATTAGATTTTGTATAAGTATATAGTATTTATTATCATGTGATGGGATGGAATGAGATGAATCTCGAATATTCTATTTCTGCCGACGTATGTATGTGTGTACGTAGGAAATGAAATGAAATGACTACCTTACACACGTGTTTAATTAATTTTTAAATTATAGACATTCCTCCAAATGCCGAGGAAGGAACGTGCTTGGACAAACTAATCTAAAAGCAACCAAGTGGAGGACCGGAGACCTCGCCTCTGCCCCACCTCTCCGGAGAAAGAAAAAAGGAAGGGAAAGCAAAATCCATGAGGTCTTTTATTTATATTTAGTATAGTCATGTCTAGATTTATTTATATTTTTATATTTACCCTTTTGTCTTTACTTACTACATTTTTTATTTTTAACCTACTAATTAATTATTCCAAATGAATGTCCATTTATCAATTTTTATTGTTCCTATTAATTAATTAAATTAATAATTATAATGTGGGGCAAATGAATATATATATATATATCTTTATTAAAGAGTTTAGTAGTGAGATTATATATATATATATATATTTAAAAAAAAAATGAGATATTGACTTAAACCATCCTAGTCTTGGCCATTGGACACAGAAGCATTTTAAAATGGGTAAACTTAGTTTTCGTCTAAATCATATCCACGTCATGTGATAGTCATAGATAGACTTGACGGTATTGAGATTTCCACGTGGAAAAGCCACAAACTCATCTTTGCCACTCCCACTGGTCTTCCCCACTTCCGGAATGCTCTTAGGAATTGTGATCATTTTGGCTTTAGATCAAAGCCCTCTTTAATTAATCCAGAGAATTAATGTACTCACACACAGTGCTCATCTCTCTTTTCTTTTGAAGTGGGACCAAAGCTTACCACATTCTTCTTTTGGTTTGAATGAATAAGATTATGATTATGACTATGATGATCAAAATTTGGTAACCTCCCGGTTTAAACTACCTGTTTGAGTAAAGAATATGATCACCTGCAAACTGCTTGTTTGAAAGAAATTTGGTCAAGAAATAGGAGAAAGAAAGAGCTAAGCAAATTATCAACAAATGCACATTTCTTGATCAAACCCGCTAAGCAATGGCCTAATCTTGAAGTTACATGAATGAATTACAATCTTTTCCCAAGCTGAGAACGTATTTGTATTTGTAGGCTTTTAAATTACTGTTTTCAAATGATAACAGTGGCATCGACTTTCCTAATGCAATTCAGATGATCATGTAAGAAACTGCAGGTTTGAATACTTTCGCTTGCTATACCTCGAGGTGTAGCCGGCCTTCAGTTCTAAAATCATCTCTGACCTGCTGCTGATCATTACCAGCGGAGCCTTGCTGCAGGTGTTCAAGAAAGTCCATTACCACGGGATCAGTCCAAGGACATCCTCTTGGAGCATCAGCACCAGCCACCCAGCCTAAATGCCCACCTTTAGGAGTGACAACCAATAAACAGTTTGGATTTTCCTGAGGTAACATGCAACAAAATCAGAACTGAGGAACGATAACATTTGAGCAAATATTGTTTGGCCTTATTTGACTGAAATTACACATGCAAAACTACTTCTTATTTATGCTATTTGGAAGCAGATCATAGATACCCAATCTCAAATCATTTCAATGCAGTGTGTATGAAATATTTTCTCTTTCACCATTCTCCTGTAAACGTCATGCCATTCCACAGGCAGAAGATCATGGCAAGACTCAGCATTGTCCTGTATCAACTCTCAGAACCAATCCAAAAGGTGATACTCCTTATCCCTTTCCTTTACAGCTTTCAGCAAAGGTCAGAGAGCAAAACTAGGATACAGTCTCTTTTTGATTCATCAAAAATATTAATTTAATGAACATAAAAGTTAAAGTGGTTAATCTAAAACTAGAATTAAAAACTTTAGATTACCATCTACTGAACCACTAAGCAGATGGAAGTAAACAAGCAGAACTAATAGACAAAATTATCAACAGACTTGATAAGGTCACTCACCTTGATATCTTCACGAGGAATTCCTCTTGAAGGAGCTATTGGATCATTTTCTGCCTGTAAACAGTTTCAAAGTGTCATAATTGAACTATAGAAGCATATGTACTTTGACTGACAGAAACCAAATAGAAGTATCTCACCAAACTCTCGAAGGATATGATAAATTTAGTAGGAGACTCAGACCTGGATGCAGAGCAGAGGGATGCGCACATTCCTTATAGAATCTGCACTGCAGGAGTTTGCATAATAGTCATCCACTGACTTGAATCCAAATGAAACTGCAGTTGTTAAGAAAGAATGACCTTAAAGCAGACAGTAAAAGACTGTACAGCATCAACATTCAGGTTTAAAGAAATTCAAACCTCGTGTAAGGGCTTCATCAAATTCTCTAATAGTTTTGGCATTTTTTGCTAATGGAATATTATATTCTCCTCCAATCTCTTCAAAGAGAGGAGCATGCCTTCAGAAACAATTAAGAAAAGAACAAATTAATGGGTAACTGTGAAACAGCTGCATTTTAAAGAAAAATCAAAATGATTTCTAAGTTACTTCTTCAAACTTGTGCGGAGTCCATTTGCTAGAGCTTTGTTATAAACAATTTTAAAGCCCTTACGCAAGTCTTCGTCTGCAACAACTAAATTGAATGGATTGCAAAGTGACACAGCACCAGAGAGAACACATGAACCAGATTCCTGCAGCAACATTAACACGTCACTATCAAGATAAGTTGGACATCTAAAAGAGATTACCAAATAAAATCACACTTCCTTCACCTAAGTGCATCAACCTGCAGAAGGAATATAGGAAAGAAGGGGTTATGTCCTGAGAAAATGGACTTTTCAACCAATATTTGCATGTATTGAAGTCTTATGTGCATGCATTAAGGCTTCAGTTGCAAAAGACAGTACTCCTATCCCTCACCTCTCATATAATCTTACCAGTGATTTATCTTTTTTAACTCCTATATACAGTATTCAGAATTTTGAAGCACTGATAGAACACGAGAACATAGATGAGTACCCAATAGAAACTGGCTCATCTTAACAAAGTTAAAAAAGATAACATATGAAAAGAATGAAAAGAAAAATATGCAGAGGCACCAGCACATAAAAAACAATCTCTAAGAATTGGGATTCCTAGTTAAGAGATAGAGAGCAAAACAATTATAAAAAATTTGCCAGTTGAAGGATCGGTCTTGTATATCTTTTTTTGAGAAGCTGCTATGGCAATGACATGTGGATTACAGGGATCACAATTCTGATAACCTTCCAACTGACATGTGGTATAGCACAATAAGACACTTCCTAGAGGATTATATAAACCATTCTAATATGTAACATCACCAGTACATTCAATATGAATGTGATATGTATAAACACTAATGTCTGCTCATCTGTTTTAGTGCTAACAACCAGTATTTCTGTTTCCTAGTTAACTATGGTATTGTAAGTGCACAGCTTCTTCTAGGAAAACAAAGGTTATGATCCTCAAGCAGTAGTTCATGGTCTCTTGCATAGATAATACAATCTAAAGAAAATAAAAATAATTGAAACCAGAAGCCAGAGAATAGATTAGATTAGCTGCAATACCTGACCCAAATATCGAACAAGAATATTTGCTCCTAAAGACCAACCAACAGCATAGACATTGGCTTTTGGGTACCGATCACAGACATGTGATACAACTTCTGACATATCCCCCAGAAATGAAGCTGAATAGAACTGCAGAAATAAGTTAGTTACTGAAACAAATAACAATAGTAAGCAAACCAAGAATCTATCACAATTCAAAGATCAAATGTGTTATTCTCAATAGGCAGTGAAGAAATGGCAGCAAAAAGAAACATAATAGTCCAAGATAAGTCCCCAATCATACAACTCAATCATCATATGCCAGAATGGAGATTAAACAACTAATTCCAAGACAAATTTTTTTTTTGCTGAAAATAGCAAATTTGATATCACTACACCAGCAAGACTTGTTAGATAAGTTCTCTAAACCAAAACCGAGCTATAGAGAGTCTAGATTTACAAAAAGACTGCTACTTTCATTTAGATGAATATCGGATTCAGTTGAATTCTACCTGGGGGGTGGTAACAGGGCTATCTCCACACCCTCTGCTATTGAACACCACTACTCGCCAACCTTTACTCCGTGCTCTGATCAGCATATGCCTAACGTAAGAATCGTCACTTCCCCCTGTCAAACCTGGCTGCAAATATTCATAATTAGCAGTGCACCACTCTGATTTTACAACATAGGAACATGAATGGAAAGGGGGAAACAGGGAGGGGTGATTTTATGGAAGAAAACTTACAAGCAAAATGAGGACGGGGGAATTTAAAGACAAGCCGGTTTGGTCACCAACGACCCAGTCAAGGGCGACACAGCCATCATCCTTGGTGCGGAGACACTCTCGTCGGAATCTCACTTCAGGGGTGGAGCGAAAGAACGCCGCAAAGATAGTCTCAACGTGTCTATTCCAAGCGAAAACAGGGTAAGGAGTGTAGGGAAGATGAAGGGCTTTGAATGCAGGAAGGAACGAGTCTTGACCTCCGCCGATTACTTCAAGAGAAGGGTGGGGATTAGTATAAGCGTTGTTGGACATTGCTAATGGGGTTGTGGCGGCGGCGGTAGTAGTAGAGGTTCTGACGTGGAGAGCAATGGGAGAGGAGAAGGAAGAAGATAAGCGTTTGAGGTGGAGGAGGGAGAATGAGGTAGACGCAGAGAGAGGGATGGCGGAGCCTACGTAATGGTAGGCTCCGGCCATTGGTAGTTAGATTCTTCGGACCGCTTGGTTGCAGACTCGAGATGGGTGGTTGAGAAAGTAAAGAATACACTCATTGGTCATTTTCTCACCCACATGGAAGGGTAACCCAAGGCATGCATATGTCCTCTCTGATACTACTAAATTTTTATTCATTTTTTGGATTATTATTAATATTATTATTTATTTGATTGATTAATTCAATCATATCCAAAATAATTTATCTCAGGAGGGATTTTTCTTGGTTTTTGGTAAGTTATCTTAGAAGGGTTATGCATTTGGTTTTGCTTTCTTGATTTCTTGTAAACTTGGTCCAAGAACAAGAAAAAAATAATAAGCTCAAGAAGTCCTTAACCACAAGTCAATAAAAAGATCAAAATTATTCAATTCTTGATTTTAATATGAAAATCATCTTTAATTTTTGGTCAATTGATTTGTGCGTCATTCAATTTAAATTCCCGACCACAGTCAAGTTTGCAATTGCACAATTGTGTGTTGGTGGGCTTCTGAAGTTGCCAATAGGTAGGTTCAACTACTTCAGGCTAGTAGCCGACCAGGCCCTTAATATATTTCTGTTCAATCGGTCTTGAGGCATTGGTTTGAGTCAAAAAAACAAAAAAAAATGAACACCAGGCAACTGGGATTATCCTTTAGACTGATCCACCTGTTTCTGACAGTGAATGGCCAATTCAAACAAGTGGAAATGGCAGTCCAATTAATGTCATAAATATTGATATGGATATAAGGAAGATTATTGCAAGACGATAAAGTCACTGAGATTTTGTTGTATTTTTTTCCTGTAATTCTTTAACATAATTGCAGAAACATAAACAAATAGTATTAATGGCCAAACATTAGCAACAAGAAAGGAAAGTGAAACAGGAAAATGTTGATCAGGCGAAGTGATCATACATGTATATATATATGTTTTGTTCTACTCATTGACTTTCTCCAGGTACTTGTGTTTCTCTTCTTCAGTCATGAAAGAAGTCAAAGGGAAAGATTTGCCTATTCCCATTGGAGTCTTGAAATGAATCTTCTTGCTAGATGGATCTTCCATGCTCATTTCAACAATGGGCATCCACAACAGAAGCTGTTTGCTCTTCACACCAGTCATCTTCTTCATCTTGCATTTCTCTATATACGCAGTCACCTCAGTGGCATAGCTCACCAGGGAGTTACTTCCGGTAAAGAAATGCTCATATGGAGCCTTCTGTTTCATCCACACGAAACCCGTCTCCCGGACTCTTCCACACTCTACCAGGTCCTTGAGAGGAAGAACTCCTCTGGGAAATCCCAATTCTTCCAGGAGCTCTAGTGAATGTTGGTAGCATTCTTCAGCTCCGTACACAATTTCTGCCCCAGCACGCTCATCCCTGATTGATCTCTGGCTAGCCATTTTGATTTAGTACCACAATGTAATATATTCTCAAAATGGTTTTGTGCTGTGAGAAATGAAAATCTTCATCTGCCTTTGGGCTTTAAATACATGACTTTAGGCTAGGAAGTTGAGCTGCAAAGATGTACAGGTTTGAAATTGTCTAAACTAGATTGTTTACCTAACAACCATGGTTAAATTAGACTAGATTGCCCAAATCGTCAGTGATTGCTCACCAAAGTACACTAATTCTTTCTTTCTCGTCAATATAAACAAGTTGAGTAATGAAATTGTGTTTCTTTATGGACTATAAGTAGTTACCAAAACACTCAAATTTTTCTAACTGCATGCATGGGAAAATTGCGGTCTGGATGTTAATGACTTTAGCAAACTAGCTAGCTAGCCATTCCTTCTACCCAGAACACTAATGACCACCAAGATTGCAGGTTTAGGCTCATTAATGACTTGATGTTTATAGTTTGGACCAATTTTCCCTTGTGTAGTTGTCAAATTTAAGTCCTCTCATGAATGAGGGCAGAAAAGAAAAATCTAATAAGGGACCTTACGGAGAATACTTTGTGTCCTCCTATGAGTACTACTGCCTCTGGTTTTAGGTATGTATATGGTTATAACTTTACTGGTTTTTTCTGTTGCTTTAGTGTAATGATTCAGATGTGCAAAAGCCATGGAGTTGCAGACTTTATGTGTGAGAGACGGAGCAAGAAAAATGGGAAGCAAAAGCGGATGAGAGATCACGATAATCTTTGGACCATCATTTTTTTTTTTGACTTGCATCATGTAATGAAAGTCCTGGGTATTGGGATGTAGGGGGAGCAGGAAAAGGGAAGGTTATCATTATGCAGTTTTTATTGCTTTAGGTATCAATTATCATGTATAGTAATTCCTTTATTGTATAGAATTTAAAAATATATATTATGTACAGTAATTCCTTTATTATTGCACAGAACTTAAAGAAAAATGAAAAAAAAAATAGAAGTTTAAAAAAAAAACGGTAAAAATTAAAGAGCCCCTGTGGGGTCGAACCCAAACCCACTACTACCATAAGGTTAAGAGCCTTACGCTCTGCCAACTGAGCTAGACAAACCCACCACTTCTTCATTTTTTGCACAAAATGAATATTATTATAATTCCTAAACTCTTTAACATTTTTTTCTTTTTCGATAAAGCAAACTATACTAATTTAAAAGGTAAGACTATGGACATTAAAAGTCCAAATATCTTGAAAGAAAGATAAAACTATTTAAGTCCAAATAATAAAAATGGCTATCGTGAAAGAGCCCTATTACTCTTCAATCTATTTCGATATTAATTTAGTATTAAAAAAATAAAAATACCCGAACATAGAAAGGTTGAAGACGTAAAAGCGTTTGATTTTACCACAATATTTCATTTCATGTGATTTCTTTAAGGAATACTAGCAGTAGCGTGGGGAAGATGTGGTCAGGTCCAGCATCAATGGGAGGTGTTCTTTTGTCTCCCTCCCGTCCCCTTCCTTCCCTCGGCATCATGTGAGTTCTCTATTCCATTATTTTTTTTACGCCATTTGACCCTAATCTTAAAATACATTTAATTTCTTTTTTTTATTTAAACTAAAAATAATTATTTTAGAATCGAAAAGGTAATA
>JAWZTD010000109.1:1019593-1037455 GCA_035221335.1 Echites panduratus
TTTATCATTTCAAAGATCCAAGAAAGATTAGGCCCACTCAGCAAATGTCTCATGGGCCTACCATGATTTTGGAATCTCTTGAGTCATCCATTTGTAGATAGAAATCTTAGCAAAAAGATAAATCCTAAGTTAGTAGTTGGTAATGGTAATTAGACAAGTAGAGAGAGGCTTTATAATTCTCTCTAATTACTTTAATTATTATGAGCCAATTTTTAAATAATAGTAATAAATAATAATAAAAAAGGTCTCGGAAAGAAAAAGGAGAAAGTGAAAAAGCAGTTAAAAAGAGTTGGGTAATGGTGTGGGAATTGAGAAGGGATTTGGGAAGAGTGAGCAGGAAGAAGGCTGAGCAACGGGAAGGGGAACAAGAATTAGAGGAACAGGAGGGCAGAACAGTGAATAGGGCACTGGTGGGCCTCTCTCTTTCCTTGTTCATGTTCGATTTCTTCTCCGGTGGTGATGGTCGTCGGAGAGGAGGGATCATCCATATCTTTGCAGAGGCCGGAGGTGGAACCAGCGGCGGAGGTGGTGGTGGGGGTGCTGCTTCTGGTGGATTTTGGCTTTCTTCGACTGGATTACAACCCTCTAATGTTGGTATAGCTGTCGCTGTGACGGCCATGGCCGGTCTTGCCTTGGCCGCCACCGTCGTCTACTCGCGTAGGTAAAACGAGAAAAAGGAAAAAATAAAATTAACTTACAAAAAATAAGTTTCTTTCAGTTTTCTCTAAATCATCTTGATCTTCCTCGTTGAATATTAAAGCCATACACAGCCGGGAAAAGTACTTGATCCATTTGATCTGTTGATGCATTGAAAAAGCAAAAAAAAAAAAAAAAAAGATAGGCACTTTGTGTGAGGATAGAGATGGATAAGTAATCGTAAGTAGATGTTGATGCAAGAGAAACCATCGATGAGGGCACTGCGGCGGAGTCACACTTCATTTTCATCGTCGTCTCCTCCAAATAATTCTTCTTCTTCACGGCCGTCGACGCCGTCTTCTTCGGCGTGGATTCAATTGAGATCGGTTTTATTAGTTGTTGCTTCCTCCTCCTCTTCGTCCTCTTCACCAGTTTCAACTGATCGGTCAGTTCCTCACGCTCTTTTTCTCATTTCCATTTGTTACCTTTTGGCTCTTGATGATATTCGCTTTCCCTACCTCCCTTTTTTTCATCCTTGTGTGGGTAAAAATTTTTCCTTTTCCCTTGAATCTGGACTTTAGAATGCTCCTAGCCTGATCTATCTTCTCTTTCCATCTTGTGAACCTCTTCTCTTTTGGATGGAGTCAATAGTTAATGAATACTCCTTGCAACTGGATGCCTGAGCTTCTATTCCAGATTCGTGATTGGAATTAATTTTCTGGGTGATTTTGATTATAATAATGTCTACAGCTTTGATTGGAATCTTAGTACTTGATCTAGTTTCTGAATAGGCTCAAGCCTAGCCATTTCCTGGAGTGCATAATTTCTTAAATTTACCTGTGGAGCTCTATGCTGAGTATTCCTGTTTCTGCAGTTGTAATGACATACTATGTCTTTTTCTTGGCAGGGGCAGCCTTAAATCACCGTGGTCTAGAAGGAGAAGGAAAAATGTCTTGCAACCAAAACAATGGAAGAGTTTTTTTGACAAAGATGGAAGGCTGGCTGATGGGGGAGTCAAGTTTTTGAAGAAAGTTCGCAGTGGGGTATGTTGCTGACAGCTGACTGTTACTTTACAGAAGCAGCTATAATCGTGCAATATTATATTTCATAAACTTTGGAATGGTCTTTGTCCTTATCTATCCAATATCTATTATCCATGTTTGTGTTCTGACTTGTGCTCATGTTGGTGCAGGGTGTTGATCCAAGTATACGAGCAGAGGTTTGGCCTTTCCTTCTTGGAGTGTAAGGACCTAGATCTCCAAGTAATTTGATTGTTTAGTTGAATTAGATATTTGTTCTTTCCTCTCAACACACACCTGTATTCATATATATTGCCTAGGGTTCAAGCATTAGGCTTCTCTTCTTGACATTCGTATCTTATAAGAATAATTGTCTTCTTTTCATATTTTCTATGAATGATATGTGTCCATATTCTCCTTGTTCATGTCTTGAAAGCTTATTATTTCCTTTTGTTTCGTCGTTTTATTCTGCCAACTAAACTAGTTGGATCAAGAAGGTGGAAGTTGTTCCATGGTTGGCTCATTTCTGAATGCAATTCCAATAAGGCTTGTGCATGTCTTTAATGCCACATCTTTACTTTGCAGGTTTTTTGGAGTTCAGTAAGGAAATATTTTGTATTATGTCCTGCCAATGATTGCTAAATAGTTGTGAAGGCATCTGCACTTCTTGTTTACCACTTCTAGGTTATTTGCTTGCAC
This sequence comes from Echites panduratus, assembly GCA_035221335.1. Lineage (NCBI taxonomy): Eukaryota > Viridiplantae > Streptophyta > Magnoliopsida > Gentianales > Apocynaceae > Echites > Echites panduratus. The sequence goes on from JAWZTD010000109.1 coordinate 1,021,948, forward strand.
TGCTTTGTCCCTAAGCCCAAGTTTGTGTCATCTATATTCTTTCATCTGAGGTTTCAAGCTTTGAATTTCTTTTTCTTAATAGATTAAATGCTTTGATGCATTGCCATTCTGATATATGATTGTGGTGCTGCATATCTGATTAACAGACTTGAGTATCTTGTAATGTATTCCTTAGTGAACTTTTCTGTCAATGTCAAGCCTACAAAATCATTTGAAAGGATCATCTTTATTTCATTCTGTTACTGGAATTTTTTGGCCCTGAAGGATGAAAAACAAAAGCGAGGAGAGAAAAAGATAGAAGTAAATTTTGTCTTTCCATTTATTTGTGTGTAGAGAAAAAACATCAGATTTGAAGATTATTTAAGCTGTCTTACATGATCTGTCCATGTGATATTGTGTAACTAAATCAAGTGAGGTTAGAGTTAGAATAATCGAAAGGTCTCATCAGTAAGATTTGTTTCCTTTTGCCAATGCGGAAGTTGTTCAAGAGATAGTCAAAATGTGCAAGAAGATTAAAAAAAACCAGTATTGAATCTCCATTGATTTGATCCTAATTAAATGTTATAGTTGTCAAGGTCGTTGTTTGTTACTGATATGTAGGTCACATATTCTTAACAGAAATCTCCTAGAGGTCCAAAAAGTGCTTGTCTGGCAGAGTACCTAAACTTTTTGTAGTTGTCGATGGTTGAATAATGCATATTCTTTCACTCTGTTCATGCCTTTTGATAAATGTGCTAAAATAGATATCAGTGATCTTTGTGTACATTGTAGTAAGATTGTTATCCATATTAGTTAGGACAAAATGTCATGAAAAGCTGAAAGCCATCAAACCATTTGGAGCAAAAATTCATGAGATATATAAAGTTAAATAAAGACTGGAAATAAATTATATGATATTAGTTAGCTTTTTCAAGAATTAGCCATTTAGAGAGCATTATTTAGGACAGCTCAACAGATGGTATTTGAAAGTATGAAAGAGGCTTCTGTTGATTAAATATATTACAAGAGTTAGTTTATAAATGGAATGGTTGTTTTTTCATATGATAATTTCTATGCGGCCTACCTGCACCATCCAGACTCTTTACCTCTTGCCTTATTTCTGACCTTGCCTGAGAAATTATTTACTCTATTCAATTGAATAAGGGAATGAACACATGTTCCTCTTTGACATCTTTTACTTTTCCCTGATGATTCTGATGCATGTTAAGCTGGATCAAATACGTGCCTTCTGAGTCACATAAACTGTTTTTCGGTTCTCGATGCTCTGATTTGATGCAGCGGCAGTTACATTACTTGATGGAGTCTGTCTATAACATCTGTATTCTTTTAGACATTGCTAAATTTGTTTAGGACCTTTGGTGCTCTTTTTTCTTTTAATAACTTCAATGCTTGAAAACACTGAATTATTTCCAGTTGTTGCTATATTCGTTTCATTCTGCATCTTTTTGTGTCTCTTTCATTGCTACAATTAATTACTTTGTTGTCACAGCTATGATGTGAAGAGTACTAAGGAGGAAAGAAGTGTTATTAAAGCGCGAAGGAGGTATTTTTCTTGTTCATTGAGATTTATAAGATATTCAGGATGGAAATATGTTACTGCAACTTCCTTACCCTTTAATGCATAATAATCCATAATCCATTGTTAGTTATTTCTTGTATTAGTTCTAACATCATCAATTGTCTTCTGCATTGATGTTGCAGAAAAGAGTATGTGAGCATACGTAGACAGTGCCGTCAAATTTTAAAATGTGGGGAAAAGAGTCTTAAGTTGAAGGAGACCTCGGGAAATGACAGCAATGAGGACTCTGGTGATCTTAGTCAAGTAATAGACTCTCCTGGTTTAGAAGAAGTTGTTAGTTCCAGGGGTTCCCTTTCTATTGAAGGAGTAAGTGCCACATGTGAAGACTGTAACAGAACTTCGAGTAGCCCTACTGATCAATCTGCAAATATATTAGTGGAGCAAGAGGATGATGAAACTGAAATCACCAATGACAATATCTCTGAACCTGAAACTGAGTCGTCTGATTCAGATTCTTCTGATGAGCCTGAGGAGACACAGCCTTTCCTTGCCCCAGAAGAAACGGAAGACGATGAGGTTATTGAGGGTTCTGACTTTACCCTCCACAAGTCAGATAGTTTCTTGAGATCCCATACAGAAGATTTTGTTACATGGCAAAGGATCATCCGCCTTGATGCCATTCGTGCTAATACTGAATGGACTATCTATTCACCTTCTCAGGCTTCTGTATCTGAGCACAAGGCAAGACGATTAGCTGAGACTGTTGGTCTGAAGGATTATGATCATCTAGAGCCTAGTAGGATTTTTCACGCTGCACGTCTTGTTGGCATCCTTGAAGCTTATGCATTATATGATTCTGAGATTGGCTACTGCCAAGGAATGAGTGATTTACTTTCTCCAATTGTCTCGGTGATTGAGGAGGATTATGAAGCCTTCTGGTGCTTTGTGGGTTTCATGCGGAAAGCTCGTCATAATTTTCGTCTTGATGAGGTTGGGATTCGAAGACAATTGAATATTGTGTCAAAAATCATAAAAGGCAAGGATTCACATCTATACAGGCATCTGGAGAAGCTCGAGGCAGAGGATTGTTTTTTTGTGTACCGAATGGTGGTAGTTCTGTTCAGAAGAGAATTAAATTTTGAGCAGACCCTTTGCCTTTGGGAGGTAATGTGGGCAGATCAGGCAGCCATCAGGGCTGGAATTGGAAAGTCTGCTTGGGGAAGGATGAGGTTGAGGGCTCCTCCCACAGAAGATCTACTACTTTATGCCATAGCAGCCTGTGTACTGCAGAGGAGGAAGCTGATTATAGAGAAGTACAACAGCATGGATGAGATAATGAGGGAGTGCAATAGCATGGCTGGACATCTGGACGTTTGGAAGCTTTTGGATGATGCCCATGATTTGGTGGTCACTCTCCATGATAAGATCTAGGAAAAAAAAGGCAAAATCTTTGATGGTTCTGCTCCCACTTTGATGATTACCTATCTTTTTTCTCTTTCTATTTATCCTCCCTGTTCTTGTGACCTGCACAGCCTAATTCCCCTACTCAAGTTCGTTTCTTTTATTGTCTTTGATGGTTGCATTTTGTGAAGAAGGAACACTCCCAAAACTTAGGGGTATTCCTCAAAGTCATTTTACTTTTGTGGAACCAGCACTGAAATATGGGCGAGTGCTACTGGTGTATTGCCCGCACTCTGGGCTTTGTCTGAGTGAAGTGGCGACATGAAAAATTAGTGCTTTTAGAATAATTTACCTGTCTTCACTTCCATTCTCATGCTGCCTACTGACTGCTTTGTTTCAGCCTTTCAGCATCTATCAGATTTGTATGTTGTAAGGGAAATGAACCATTCTCACATTCTTGTAAGGGAAATGAACCATTCTCACATTTTTGATTCTTCTCTCTATTTCCTTTGTTTATTCTTTTCTCCATTTCTTATCCATTCTGTCTTTAGCTGTTGAACAAAACAACAGTGATAATAATAACAACAATAATGGTTCTCCTGGCTCAACTGTAATAAATGACAGTCTTTCTTGTTTCTGTTTTTTCTTCGTTCTTGTAACACTCAGAGGGTTTGAGATTTATATATTAACTAGGCTGCATGTAAGGGACTAGATCTTAGGAAAAATTTCTTATGTGGAAGAATTGGGCATATAAGTATAATGATATCCTTTAAAGAGAAAATGACGCGAGCCATTTTGATTCAGACAAGAAGAGAACGCATATATTCTATGCGCACGATGAGCAAAAAAATGTGGTCAAACTGATTTAAAAATTGAGGAAAAAATAAAAAAGAAAACCCTCCTCGAAAGCCAAGATCGTTGCTTTCTTCTTCAGACGGAAATGGCTGCCCGTGAATTCCACAGTGTTCTGTAGAAGATCAAAACAACGGTTAGTTTCGTCACTCAACTCAGTTTCCTGAAAAACCTGCATCTTCCTTCGGCGCCATGTCGTCGTCAGCGGCTGAACAGTTGGAATCAAAGAACGGCACAACTGAGCCAGAAGCAGAAACTGTAGGCACCACCATGGCTTCACCCGCAGATCTGGATTCTAAAGACAATGAAGAGGAATCGACAAATTTGGCTCCGAGTGAAATAGTGGAGGAGAATGCTAGTCTATCGAATCAAGAGAAGCCAGCTGATACTGAGGTTACGAAATCAGATGAAATTTCAGGCCAAGTAGATGAAGTGCGAGATTCGGACCCGAGAAATGATAAATCTGATGACGGTAAGGTGGAATCCAATGATGCCGAGAGCAATTCAAAGGAGAATAAAGATGAAGGTAACCGAACGTTTACGATGAGAGAATTGCTGAATGAGTTGAAGAATGGCGGAGCTAATGATGATACTGAAGCTGATAACAAAGAGGCCGGTACTCCTCATAGGTCAGTTTATAAGATCTTTTATTTCTTGAAACTGAATTTACTTAGGAATAGACGCTGAATTTTCAATTTCAGCATTGAATTTTATAGGATAAAAATGTTGTCTTTTAGTTTGGAGTTTACCAGTTGATTCTGGTAACATTGGAAATTTGCAGTTATAGAATGGGATTTCATTATAGAAACTAATGCATTCTTGAAATAACGTGTTATCGTGATCTCCTTGTAAAAGTAGCTGAATTTCATACCGCCTGTAGCACAAGTTACTGAAATATGATGGACATTAGTAAATATATTATTTTTGAATTACGATTAGCTGAATTTCATCTTATAATGCTGTTAGGAAGCAGCAAAAGATAAATGGCTGGTGCACACGAGAAAAAAATCGTAAAGATGTGTATTATGCCAAGCAATTTTGATTAGATATTCATCATTTAAATGCAAAGCTTGTATAGGTGGAAGCTGGCAAAACAAAGGGGAGGGATAAATGTTGCAGATTATTGTGGTATTTACTGAAGAAATCACATGAATCAAAAGAAATCACAAGTTACTTGATATTTCTTGTATCCTTCACTCACTTGCACAGTATGAACATTTAACTTTGAGAGAGACATACAGGAAGAGAGAATACCTTTTGTAATGGAGGGTTGGATAAATTGCATCTGTGAGGAATTCTTACCATTTTCCATTTAGCTTAAGAATCTCCTAAAACAAATGTCTACTTTTCTTTAAATGAACATGTTCCCAATCTAAACACAATTAGCCTCAATTAAAGAAAAGGATGGATGTGAAACTATCATCACAAAAGAGTCTAATAATGTGGGTTAAGCAAAAGTTAACGAGTAAAACAGGTCAAATGTTCTTCTATATGCTTTTGCCAAGTCAAATATGTATTTTCATTTTTGGCATGGAAGGAGTAAATTCAACTGCCTATCCAGCAAGCTTGTTTTATTTAATTTAGAAGTAGTGCTTTAGTTCTCAATGGTACACAATGACAATATTTGGCGTTTTTCACATGGGTTATCAATCATATTGACTCTGAAAATCCTAACGATTGAGAAAATGTGGTCGTCTTGTCAAATTTGTTTTAGTACGTTGAGTTGTATCATTTACTTTCTTTATCTTATTAATTGTCCTTCCTTGTTTCTTGCAATTTTTAATTATTACAGTCAAGAGAGCACCCCAAAGCATGATAATCACCAGAATAATGCTGCAATGGAATTGCTTGATAGTGTGGCAGGCACCGATGAAGAAGGTCGATCTCGCCAACGCATTCTTACATTTGCAGCCAAGAGGTTGTTCATCTGTTAGATTACGAATCATTACTGATCTTGATTTTTTTTTTTTTTTTTGTTGATTGTTATTTATGATAATTTGTTTACTTATTTTTCATCGATGCTTATATGACTTAAAAGTGCATTTCCCTTTTTTCTCTCCCCTTTTCTTTTATAGAAATAAAGTTTGTCATTCCATTAGATTGATACCCAGTAAGCCATATATAACAGTAAGTTGAGAAAATGGCAAAACTATCATGCCGGAGCTCCTTTTCTGTTCCATGGATTCCATAAAGAAATCAACATGCATATATTCCTCAGATTATTTCTACTTTGCAATATAATTTCTATCTCACTGTTATTTTTACAACCTCATTTTTCTAGTTGTAAGGAGTAATCATGTCAAATCTTTATAATGATCCTTAAAGTTTGGTCTTAAGTTCAAGAAACCTCAAAATCAGATGACATGGGAAAAAAATTAAAGCCTTTTGATGGAAAAGATTTGCATCAATACTTTGACAGAGTTTTCCTTCTTTGTTCTGATCTTGTACTGATTAGATTTCTATTCTTGCTAAAATGATAATTGCTTCCCATTTCTGGATGTGGATGTCTTATTCTTTTATGTATTATTGAATCTTATACCAGTTATTGATACCTTGAAAAGAGTATGTTTCTTAATTTACTATTAGATGTATTCTTTGAGTAAAATGTCTCTTTTGCATGTGAACTTCTATCCAGTAACAGTTTAGTTTGCCATGTTAGTCCTGCTCGTCCAAAAGGAATACCTGGATAGAACTTGCTTTTAAATGATCTTTGAGAATCTCTGATGAAAACAAGCATACATGTTAAAGAACTGTTGTTGCTCTTATGCAGGTATGCCAACGCACTAGAGAGAAATCCAGCAGATTATGATGCGCTCTACAATTGGGCATTGGTTCTTCAGGTCTGCCCTGGTGCATATGCAAATGCCATATCTGGAGCATTATATCTTAGGAATTCATTTATATTGTAGTTTCTTGTAGATCTACTTCTCTATTGATTATATGAGTCAACTGCATTGACTCTTGAATGTTTAGTTCCATTATGAACATAAATATCTCTAAATCACTTCCATTAATTCTTGATATCCTGACAGATTGTAGGACTCTTGAATACCATCTTAAAGATATTCTAGAACTATGAACTTTGGATGCCACTTGGATAATATATATTTCATAGAATCCTCTGCATTCAGAATATTTTGAACATTTTGCATTTTTTTTTCTTTGCAGGAAAGTGCAGATAATGTTAGTTCAGATTCTGATTCTCATTCCAAAGATGCATTGCTTGAAGAGGCATGTCGAAAATACGAGGAAGCAACCTGTCTTTGCCCTACACTTAATGATGTATGTATTTCTCCTGTAGTTTTAATTTTTTGAATGCCTGATATATCTTATAGCTTGTGCCACCAGATCAAGCCCCAAATTACCCAATCAACAAGACAACTAAACTAGCAGAATCATGTTATCCATTGTACATTTTAGCAGTAAAGTCATTCATGGGCATGCTGGTCTATACTTAAGAAAACGAACTAAAATGGCACTAAGTTTTATCTTCCCTAGTATATTCATTTGATAATATTAGCTTTTATATGAACCTGAGCCCCTTTTTCATCCAATGTCAGGCTTACTATAATTGGGCTATAGCAATCTCTGATCGGGCAAAGATCCGTGGTCGAACAAAAGAAGCTGAGGAATTCTGGAAACAGGTTTGACCTTGTAGCTCTTTTTCATTTTTCTGGTTGATATGGCTCACATCAAACATCTGATTTCTTAATCATTTCCTTCTGTCTTTTTAACTAAACCTATTTTAAAATTTCCTGGCGAATCCTATTATTTTGTACTTTTGGCGTTTACACCTTTTCTTTTTCCTTTTTTCAAAAGATTCTCAATACTTAGTCAGATCTTGTGCCAAGTTTTGGTTGGCAACTTATCACCATCTTAGTATCGAACATCTGATTAATCTCATTACTTGTCTTCTATCTTATATATTTCAAAATTTCCATGAAAATTCCTTTGGCCTTACATCTGTTTTTTTTTTCCCCCGTTTTGGCCATTTTATTCTTCATGTATATCATATCTGAAATGATAAAAATGATGAAACCATGCACTTGATATGTATTAATATGCCATTAATGACGTTAACTTCAAGCTTTTGCAGACTGCAGAAGGTATAGATATGACTTTCTTCTAATTGACCTAAACTTGATATATTATCCTTTGAAAGTAGATTTACAGTATGTTAATAAATTATACTTCAGGCACATGGACGATATCCTGCAAGTGAAGCATTAAAGTAAAATTATAATTAAGAGCATAGCCTATTAATTAAAGAAAGGAAAAGGTTCAATTTGATCATTGATTGATGAATTAAAACTTGAATATACTCAGGCTTTGTGCTTCTTTATTATGATTGACTGCTTATTGCATGGCTAATTTGCCAGCAGATTCATTTATTTAATAAGAAACTTTCAGTATGCAATATATTTATATTAGAGATATGAGGCTATGATAATAGTTGCTTTAATTAGAATACCAATATTGATTCCTAGAGAAGTTGTTTCCTGTATTGCAATAATACTTGTAACAAGGAAAATTTCAAGTGATTCTTCACCAAATATGATGACTCTGATGTTACTTAGGAGAATATGACGCACCATTTTCATAGTCTCTGTTCTCAATTGCAGGCAACAATGAACTATGAAAAGGCTGTTCAACTGAACTGGAACAGTCCCCAGGTAACATTTAAGACTTTTTCTCCATGCAATCTTTAATTCTGTTTAGAGCTCACATTTCCCTAGTCCGGGTCCAACCAGGACAGTAATTATGTTTCACAGTTTCATGGAGTTTTATCATTTCTTGTAATGGTCATTTCAATTTGGGTTTTGTTTGACCTGTGCTAAATTGTTCAGAAATTTCTCCATTCACTGTCATAAGCTCTACTTTGGTGAGCTTATCTATCTCAGATGGTAAAGAAAGGATAAAAATGCTGTAATCCTGTGGTTGCTACTTGCTGGCATGCTTCTATAATTTGAAGAATTTTGGTTTTACTTCAATGCTCTCAATATGTTATTCTTGATATTCTTATTTCAAAAAATTAATCTGTGTCTATTTCTGTCTATCTGATACATTCCTTATGCAGTATTTTACTCTTATTCCTCCTCGTTTGGTACCATGCAATACAATTACTTCTTTTTGGAAGATACATGCATATACTCACAGATTACTCTTCAAATATACTCTTATGTTTTTATTTATTTACCTTCAAAGGTATCATTATTCACATACTTTTCTAATTCCATTGATTTCTTTTTGCAGGCACTTAACAACTGGGGTCTTGCCTTGCAGGTGTTCTACTCTTTCTTCAAATTGAGAATTCTATAATTTTTTTTAACATTCTACATGAGGAATGAAAACAGAGCTTAGATTTGAAACTTTTTACATCTTTGGCTTACATTACTGAGCCCAAAGGTTTGTTGGAAGACTAATTTTCTATGCTTTTCAGGAACTGAGTGCCATTGTACCTGCCCGTGAAAAGCAAAGCATAGTGAGAACAGCAATTAGCAAGGTAATATTATTGTGCAGATGCCCATGAATCAATTAATAATGGTGTGTTGTAAATCTTATTCAGTTCTTTTCCATGATCACCCTTTTGTTTCTGCTGTTTATTTTGATACCTCTTGCATTTCATTGCAGTTTCGTGCAGCAATACAATTACAATTTGACTTCCATAGGGCAATTTACAACCTTGGCACTGTTCTGGTTGGTTAAGCATATTCCTTGCCCTTTTCCACACTAATGGTATATTAATCCATCCAAGCAAAATTTCACATGTTTCTCATCTACTTTTGCAGTATGGGTTGGCAGAGGACTTGTCAAGAACCGGAGTACCACTCAGTGCAAAAGAGGTCTCCCCCAATGAGTTGTACAGCCAGTCAGCAATCTATATAGCTGCTGCACATGCTCTAAAGCCAAATTACTCGGTACTTTTGTTGTTTATTACCCATAACATTTAGCTATTTGTGTATTTTACTTTTGAGTTTCTCATATCCTTTATTTTTTTGGAATGATATTTTCATATATTGCTAATGTGGCTGTGGCTGCTACTGTCCTGGATGGTGGAAAAGCTTACATGACCGGGAACAATTAGTATGCTTATTTGGAGGCCCAATTTTCTCTCTTATGGTTTCAACTTTTTCTGCTTAATCACTTTACTCTTGCCCACTTTGGCTTGCACCTTCCTTGTGGCAATTCCATTTTTTAATTGGATTGTGAATATAGAACTAGGTGGAATATTATTAAATGCTCGCAGAATGCATACATATTTTTGGTGCATTGTAGATGCTATTTTATCTCATTAGTTTACAGAGATTGATTATATTTCTGTGGTGTTTTGATGTAGGTGTACACAAGTGCCTTAAAGCTCGTGCGATCTATGGTGAGTAATACAAAACAGATATGTTCAAATTCATCTTTATTTTCTTAAATGGTAATCTTTATATTGCCAAGTTAAGTTTTTGCTTGTGCTGAATCCAGAATTAGTAATGGTCAGATATTTCATTCTCTCCGGTGGTGATCAATTGGGGGGATTGAGCCACATTCTTATACTGAATTCCATCTCATGTTTAAATCTTTGAAGACCGGGCATGGTGGGAATGAATGAAAGTTTTCTGCAACTGTCTTCCAGTAATCAGTAGGCAAGCAGCCCTTAGATTGGGGGAAAATAGTATTTGCGTTGGAATTTTCTGGCACGTTATCTTGAAGTAAATTACTCCCTCCCCCAGGGCGCCTTTTTCTTTTTTTTTTTATTATCAAATATCATAATTTCTAAGGAGCTGTCAGACAAAAGAATCGCTTCAACAAAGGTGAAAGAAACAACCAAATTTTGGTAACTTCAGCTCACAGGATTTCCACGTTTATTCAACCAAACTACAGAAACAAGTACACCGAAATAAAAACGGGAAAACAGGCAGAAAAATCATTTTTAGGCCTCTGTCTCTCTCTCTCGCTTGTGGAGATGAATCAATTTTTATGTCACTTTTCTGACAGCATTCATACTTTTGCAGCTACCTCTACCCTACCTGAAGATAGGATATCTGACTGCACCTCCTGCAGGAAATCCAATTGCACCCCATGGTGATTGGAAGCGTTCTGAATTTTTTCTAAATCATGAAGGGCTACAACAGGTGGGTATTATTAACTTCACATTGATAGATAGTTACTCTTTTGCATGCCAATCTACCTGATTAGCCTGTATGAGACATGTAATACTACCATTAGGATATATTGAGTTACCGTTTTCTTCTGATTCTTTTTGGAATGAGGAATCAACATTTTTTCTTTTTGATTTGTTCTCTCTTAAATCCAGCAATTTAATGAACCTTCAACCTGAAGTGATCTCCTGCTTCAGATATGCTAAATAGCGTCTGTGTGTTTTTAACTGTTTATGTGCTATAACATCCATGTATTCATCACCTTTCGGAAGGAGTGACTTAGTTGCTGTTGGTAATATCTTCTTCAAATGGTTATTTATTTTCCTGCAGATTCTTAAAGTTGATCCCAGACATTTCCCAAACCTCTCTTCAAGATCAGGAGACTCCACAAATGTTAACAAGCAAGCAATTAGAGTTGATGTTCCAAATATCGTGTCTGTATCAGCTTGTGCTGATCTTACATTACCGTCTGGTGCAGGCCTTTCCATTGACACAATTCATGGACCTGTTTTCTTGGTAAGGAAAACCCTTTCTATCATTATTCCAGCAGATTGCATGCACCCACCTTATAACCTCTGCTGCAGTCATCTTTTTCGATGAATTATTATGTTGACTTTGGGAAGCATTTCTTTTTTTATTTTTTATTTCCCTCTGTTTTCATGTCCATTTTTAAAATGTAAACTAAATGAAGGGGAGACGTAAACTTAATACATTATACCCAACACTTACAATTCTTTACTTCAGATTGCTGATTCATGGGAAGCTTTGGATGGATGGCTTGATGCAATTCGGTTAGTCTACACCATATATGCAAGGGGTAAGAGTGACGTTTTGGCCGGAATAATAACTGCATAAAGTTTTACATGTAAATGATTAATGTCCTCTGCCAATATCTTTTGCGGGAAGTCTTTTAGTTATGAACCATGAATATTGTCCCATCATATCTGTTCTGTATATTTATCATTGTTAGAAAGGTCGACAGATTTCCTTCTTCTGTTAAGTTCATAGTTCTTTTTACTCTCTAATGACCGATTGATATTGCAATCAACTTCATACTTAATAGAAATTCAATTAAATGATATACCTGGTGAACTGTACATCTTCCTCCCCATTGCTCAAAATCTTTCACAGGTTGCCCTCCTAGATGGCATCATTGCAACACCTATGGCTATGGATTAAACCTTGAAGACTATACATGCTTCTTGAGGAGTTTACTTAAAAACTAAAGCTTAAAGTTTTCTTGAGATTTCGAATTGTATTTCTACAAAGATGCAAAGAAACTGTTGGTGGAAAGAGGAACATGGAAAAATAATAAGTTGGTGAAGATGTATGGTAGCCATTATTATTCTATAAGGAGAACCGTTCACTTTCATGGTTCAAATTACAAGCTTTTACTTAAGAAGCCAAGAATTTCATGCAAATCGGGGGTTTGACTTTGGCCAAGGCAAGAACAGAAGCAGGAAGTATCCACAGACCTTCACCGCATATTAAACCAGAAGCAATCGCTGGAACCATGAAGGCAGCTTTAGTTGGTTTGAGTTTGTGCCAGATAAACACAATCAGACTTCCAATGCACATATCAATTGCAACGTATGCCCCTATAAGAAACGGCAGTGCCATAGCCATAGGCAATGGGATCCATTTTCCAATTCTTGACGGTACAAGATCTTTCACAATGTTCATACCAACTGCAAAAGCAAAGAAGCTATAGCATAGATGCAAGCAGTGCTCAGGGAGAGCTGAAAAGCCCTGAACTCCAAGAATAGCCATGTTCCTGTAAATTATGGCAAAGGGGGCTTTGTATTCTCCATTGGGGTTTCCAATGTCGAACGCCTTGTAGAACAAGAAGAAGCAGAGCGGTGCAACCACACAGCCTATGGCTGTTCCAACGGCCTGGCTAAGAAACATTGCTCTCGGGGAGGTAAACGTTAAATGCCCCGTCTTGAAATCTTGCATGAGATGGCAAGAAATTGCAATCAGAGACTTCACCAGACCACAACCGGCTAGTCCTGCCACAACACCGTGTTCCTTACCAGCCAATGCAGCAATCAGGAAAAGTCCCACTTTACCATAGTTATAGGACAAGTTAATATCAGTCAAACCAGCCCCATAAGCATTGCAGAAAGCCAAAGACGGCGCAAATATATATGCTACGACCACATAGTACCACTTAAGTTCGGGAAAGATGGAAGGAATGACAATTGCGGTGAGACCGGCCAAGATGAGGTAACCAGTGGCTCCTATCCACATAGGAATGCTTTCTCTCAGAAATACTTCATCTTGTCTGCTATCAACAAGTTCTTTCTCATCCTTGTCTGTTTTCTTTGCTGAAAGAAAATGGAACGATGTTTTCATATTTGAGGACCTCAATTTAAGCATAGAGAAAAAGTGCATTCATTCCTAAGTAGTTCAATTACCCAAATTTTGGTTTCTGCTTTTGAATCTGCCATAGAGATTTACAAGGGTTATAGCTGTAATCTTGAAAAAACTGTATAGTCCATCACCCAGGAGAAGAGCAATAGGGATGAAGACCTGCCAGGACAACACCATCATCATCATCAAGTAATTTCAGCAATCCAAAGAAAATTACCAGAAAACTAAAAGAAACAGTATTCATGTGTGTATAGAAGGAAGACCTTGTAACCATTTAGACTCTTCATACTGCTTTCTGGTATGTCTGCAGGAAACCAATGCCCTTTCTGCTTATCAATGAGTGGCCACATCAATCCCCATGAGACCACAGCTCCGAGAAGCATGGACAGGTTAACACTGTGAGGACATATCATCCCAGTTCCCACATAAGTCAAGCTAAAATCGAAGTAGAATCTGCAGCAGAGAAGCATGATAAGTGTATATACATGTATATAATAACCAAGCTACAATTAACCAGAAACAGTACTAAAGAAAATCCAACTATGAACTCAATTGATTAGATTACGTTTGCTTGAGGGCTTGCAATCCAAATGTAGGAAAATGCTTGAATCCACATGTTTCTGTACCGCCAGTGTAAAACCATTGAAAAAATGCACATATGAAACTGAAAGAAAACACCTTGGTGAAGCCTCTAACTTGCTTTCTGCAGTATCACAATACATCATTTATCTTTACTCAGTATTGATTTTCTATCAAAATAGGGACTCAAACAAGAAATGAAATTAGGACGATGCAAGAAAAAGGGACAAAAATCATGTATATACTTGGTTATCTCATCCCCCTTTGTATGAAATCCATTAATTAGTACCGCAGTTGCCATGCCAGTTGGAAAGGTGAGTTTGTAGTCAACAATCAGGATCTGTGGACCACAATAGAAACTTAAAATAATTGTAGGATTAATAAAATAATAAAAGAAACCAGAATGGGAAAAGACACTGCCAATGGCCAAAGATAACTTTTGTATCTCATCTATAATCTCATATGTAGAATATGAATATTCCATGTCCTGAGGCCATACAGAAAACCCAGCAAATCAGTATATAAACATCCTTTCAAAGCTTCAAACTAATCTATTAAAGTCCAATCCATCATTAATCTATTAGTACTAAAAAGTTTAAGGCTTTAAGCACAAATTACCAATATGGGAAATCCAGAGAATTTCTATGAATATACCTTTCGGAGTGGAATCAACACAAAGAGACCAATAAAGCAAACCAGAAAGAGGAAGCCTGTCATCCAACCAATCCCGGGTTCCTTGTAACTGCCTGGAGGATTTCCTTTTATGCCAACTCCTGTCTGCTCATATGTCTTCTTGCTCAGAGCCATGAGATAAGATCCAAATCCACCACTCATAGCAATTGCATAGCATGCAACTGCACATGTTTGTATGATAGTATTCTCCTGCGCAGTGAACGGAATTGAAGAAATTCCAAACTTTTGAAGGATCTTTGTCCATGTCTGGATGATAATGAATGCAAGAAGAGCAGCAGCAACATTCAGGTTTGGACTAATTCCGACAGTGAGGCTAAGTTTCATCAATATCACAGTATAAATGCAGCCTATACATATGCTAGCAATGATTCCTCGGAGAGTAATCTGTCTGGTCCAAGGTGGGAATCTCTTAGTAGGAGTTTCTGTCTGCAAAGCTCTCTGAACTCCTTCCAAGTTTTCATCTTTCTGAATCTCTTTCATCTCATACTCTTCCCCTTCATTCATGGCTTCCACTAGAAAAAATAATCTTGTAACAGCTAATTGTATATATACTCTCTAATGGAACTGAAAAATAGAAAGGAAAATAGAAATTTTGAGGAACTTTAAAACTACACTGCAGACAAACTATATATACTGGTAGTGGTAACTGAATCTAAAAAATGTACAATTGTACATAGTAGGTGTAGAAGTAAACAGTATACTGTTCCTTTATACCTGATGTTTAAGTTTTTACACTTGTTAAGAAGGTCAAATAATAAATGATAACGGCTATTAATCAAAGCGGTTGTTTTAAGAAATTGCAAAGAGGTATAGTAGGAAAAAGAAACAAAAAATTGATATATCAAATTGAGCAGACAAATAAAAAGAAAAGGAGTAAATATAGATTGACTTGATATGTGTGTAGCCTTTATCATTGACTTCATCATCCAAGATGAGGTTGTAG
>JAWZTD010000109.1:1045376-1079860 GCA_035221335.1 Echites panduratus
CACTTAATTTGGAAATGAATGGAGTATTAAATGAAGGGACAAAAATTGGAATAAATGCATGTTTTTGTCAAGAATGTTGGAACACTAGGAAAGAGATAAAAGCCAGAGACAATGCAAGCTCAACTCTAAGAGGCATCCATTAATTAGATTAGATGTAATCCATGTCTCATTTCTTGCCAAATTCTCCCATTTGTCCACCAAATCCTCCTTCGAAAGATTCGAAAATGTAATGTCACTTACTTTTCAATTTTTTTTTTCTTCTATGTGTTTTTTAAATTAATGATGAATCAATTGAAAAATTAAAAGTGAATGATTATATAAACCAAAATCCAAGTAATACAATTATAAACCACATCTATATATGCAAAACCGAGAACATAAATATATTTTGATTTATATAAAGTAATATTACTCACTTTTATTATTTTTTATTCTCTATAATTTTTTAAATTATTGAATCAATTAAAGTAATTAGGAGTGAGTGATTATATAAAACACATCCATATGTAACCAAAATTATACTAATTAATGTGAACTAAAGTCTATATACAGATTGATTCGTATAAAGTAATATCACTCTCTGTTATTATTTTTTTAATCTTGATTTTTTTAATTAATGAATAATTTACTAAAATAATAAGAGTGATGATATGACCTTATATGGACAAGATATTTTATCTACCTAAGTCCAGGTTAGAATTTTAATTCCCCTCTTCCATCAAAACTTTTTTTTTTCCCGTCTATTCCCTTCCGCTACTTTTCTAAAATGCTTTTACTATTTTATAAATAATTGTTCATAAGAAATTATTGCATATATAAGGTTAAATTAGGGGTCATTTGACTTTTTACAGGCACTTAAATAGTAGAGTGACCGGTGGATAAATTATAAATCTCGAGTTTAAATTCCGTTAATATCTTCAAATTGGATCATATATACATGTAACGTAAAAAGTTCATAATTTTGAGATTCCATAATACCATTCGCTAAATTGACAATTTCTAATTTCTCTACAGCATAATAATTTAAAATTATTTATAAATCATAAATACAATCATAATTACAAATAATCAATATTTGGCAGTAAATAATTTATCAAAAAGACAGAATATTCTCAAGTGCACGTGGAAATGGGTCCCATACAGGCCTCTTATCGTTCTTATCCACGTGTCATATCCCCTCCACCCTCATCCACGTCATCGCCTCCTCTCCTTCATCTCGTCCCTCATTTCTGAACCGCTGCTCATGGTAGTCAACGTGACATCTCCCAAAAATAAAACCAAACAAAAAATAAAAACCATAAAAATAAAATTCAAAATCTTAAAAATATCGCAAGTATTTCGGAGCATTGTAAGAGGAAAAAAGAAGAAACAGCTTCTTCTTCTTCTTCTTCTTCAACGCTTATACTCTCAGTGGACTATCTCAGCAGTCCACCGGTGCATCGATTCTTCAGTTTGATATTGTTAAGGTTATAGTGATTAAGAGTTGCTGAGGGGTTCTCCGATTAGGCGGTTTCTGGTTTTCCGGCTGGTTTTCAGAGTATGGGGGGAGGGCAGAGGAACTACTCCTTAAATCCTAACGATTATAGGCTTCTGGAAGAGGTCGGGTATGGCGCCAGTGCTACTGTGTATAGAGCGATCTATCTTCCTTCAAATGAAGTTGTGGCAGTCAAGTGTTTGGATCTCGATCGCTGCAACAGCAATCTGGTTTGTCTTCTTCCCATCGTTTTAACACTTTTGTTTGTTTAACTTATTTGTTGCAGGTTTTGTATACTTAGGCTGTATGGATTTCTGATATTCTTGATGTTGTCTTGTCTGGAATTGAATATGAAGCTCCATAAGATGAATTATTAGATGTAGTTTTCATTCTAAAGTGATCTGGTTGTTTGTTTGGTTGGTTCTGGACTTCCTGAATTCTGCGTTTTCATGTGATTTTTTCATTTGAGATCAGTTTTTCCTCGAAATCATTTGCTTTCTTTCAGTAAAGTTTGGTTGAATTATTCTAGTTTAAGTCTTTGAATGGTCTAAATAAGGGGAGTGGAAAAAGGTTAAATCTTTTGGTGGGTGAGTGGAGTGAAGAATGATGAATTGATGGATGACTTTGTCTGTCATTCTGCACATTGGGTTTCTGAGGACTTTCATAACTTGGAAGTTCTAGTTCTCTATCATTCGAAATGAATTAGGGCAGAATGCTGATTCCACGTGGCAAATCATCCACCTTCTTCAGCTTCATGCTTTCCTTCTTTTGGTCGGTAATCAGGTTATAGTTAGGCAGAGAGTGTCTTTCATAATAGATGGCAACAAAATCAGGCAATATCAGGGGTTATTTAACCAGCAGTTCAAACAAATCCGAGGACAAGGCATTCAAAAGTGTAATCAATCAGTATTGTTTTTCATAAGACGTGTCTTCTATATAACAATGTTCTGGATTACTTGTCAAAATTTATTTTCATTGGAATACTATCTAATAGGTAAAGGTAATAAAATACCAAGAACTTCAATGTATGGTTGTTAAAAGAGTTAGTTTTACAGTAAAGTTCCTGTAATACAGACTTCAGCATGGAAATTGAAAGATATCAATTTTGTTTGGTGAAGGCTTTCTGGGGAATTGCATTGTGCAAATAGAAGATACAGTTTTACAGTAAAGTTCCTGTAATACGGACTTTAGCATGGAAATTGAAAGATATCAATTTTGTTTGGTGAAGGCTTTGTGGCTAATTGCATTGTGCAAATAGAAGATACAGTTTTACAGTAAAGTTCCTGTAATACAGACTTCAGCATGGATACTGAAGGATATCAATTTTGTTTGGTGAAGGCTTTGTGGGGAATTGCATTGTGCAAATAGAAGATACACGACTAAATAAATGATCTTTCCATATCTAGTTGCCTATTGCTTACATGGTTATTTATTTATTTTGTGTTTCTAGTTCCTGATGTGATGGATAACAATCTCCCAAATAAGGATGCCGTGTTAGTATCTATTCCATTGTGGAAATTTAAGATACTCTTTCTACTTCTGTAGTAGGATTTCTTATCATTCTGCTTTTATAAGAATTCTTCTATACATTTTTTTCACTTAGTTCTTAGTGAAATGTCGTTGCTGATTTCTCCCTTCATTAAGGAACTGTCAGGTGCTTACCATATCAGAAGTTGAGTTTTGCCTCGTTCATTTATCAAATTAGTCCATCTGGGGATTAGTTAAAAAATGTGAAACCTAAATTTTATCAATTGTTTGGACAACTCATAAGGCTTGGCTCACATTCTTTTACTTGTATAATAAAACTGAGAGATTCTAGGTGATTTTGACAATGGTAATTATTTACTGATGGTTTGGTTGCAAATTTAAATATGTGGAGATTCTAGGTATAGTTTGCAGAAAGGCTTACTACTATCTGGTTCTTTTAGGAGAAACTCTGCACCAAAGCATAGTTGGCGGCTCTTTTGCTACGCATGGAAGATTATAGGCAACTGAAAGCATAATCTTGGTTAGCCTCGTGTGGCTGTTTGATACCGGATCGTTAACAATGCTAGAATGTGATGTTACTAACTAAAAACAGATTCTTCAATGTGGAAAAATCATATACAAGTATATTTCTGTTTCTTCCTGTTTACCTTCTGTCTTCTGTGCAGAGAAACCACCAGATCATGATATCTGAAGATGTCATCCTCCATCTAGTTTCTTTTTTTGTTCTTTTCTTACTTCGCTATATAATACTGCTTAAGCATTATTTTACTTACTAAAGTTTGCCAAAAGTGTTACAATTAAACTTCATTCAATCTCTTTGGTTTTTGCATTTCTAAATTTGTCATCCAGTCACATGATTAAAAACCTGCACTTAATTCGTGCTGTTAATTGAGAGTAGATTTTGGCATTTTGCAAATATGTGCTTCTTATTTTGTCAAAAAGGTTAATATCTTACATCAGAAATATCATATACAGTTTCACGATGAATGAATTAGAGTATGCACATTTGTATTAATTAAGAGGATGTATATTTGTTTGCAGGACGACATACGCAGAGAAGCACAAACAATGAGTTTGATAGATCACCCTAACGTAATTAGAGCACATTGTTCATTTGTGGTTGACCATAATCTTTGGGTGGTCATGCCATTCATGGCAGAAGGGTCTTGTCTACATCTCATGAAAATAGCATATCCAGATGGGTTTGAAGAGTCAGCTATTGGATCTATCCTAAAAGAAACCCTTAAGGCTTTGGAGTACCTTCATCAGCATGGACACATTCATCGTGACGTCAAGGTTCATCACACTTGTGTTATGATTAATGTTTTTATTTGTGTTGAATCACCTTGGCTAGGATGGTTCTAGGAGGTTCTTTTCCTTTTTTTTAAATTAAGTTTGGGGTAAGAGTTGGAAGAGGATAGCTGCATATTGACTTCTCTACTGAAATTGCACAAATATGGATTATTGGCTGAGGATGGAAGTGACAGATGCAATTATAGATTTAATGGGGCTTCAATGTAATAGGAGAATGAGATTCAAGGGAAAATATGAAGTTTTTTAAAGCTAGGGGAGGGTAGGGCATTTCAACCATTTTGCAGTTTTGCCAGTCCTGGCTGGTGATTTTGACTTTCGTTTGTCTAACCTCTCTCTTTGTCAGGCTGGGAATGTACTACTTGATAGCAATGGGGAGGTTAAGCTTGCTGACTTTGGTGTTTCCGCTTGCCTGTTTGACAGAGGTGACAGACAGCGGTCCAGAAATACATTTGTGGGAACTCCATGCTGGTACAATATGATAGCTGTTCTCCTATTTTTGAAAAGCATGCATAGGTTAAGGAATTATTATGTCTTCATTATGGTTTAATCGGTTCTCTCTATGTTTATTCTTAGGATGGCACCAGAAGTGTTGCAACCAGGAAGTGGATATGATTTCAAGTGAGTAACTCAGCAACCGTTCATTTTCTGAATTTGCATGTTCCAGACTGTTGTATATATAAATGTATAATCAAGGTTATTGCTTTATGGGTTGTCCATATACAACAATAAAGAGCTTCAATGTTTCAGTCAGTAGAAAATGGAAAACCTGAAGAAAAGAAAGATACAAATAAACAACAACCAAATGTTTTATGTGCATGAGAATAAGTTTGCGGGTTGACAAATATGTAATAGTGAACTAAAAAGTACATAGAAATTGCCCTGGGAATAACTTGACTAACATATCAAAATTTTCACCAACAGGGCTGACATCTGGTCATTTGGAATCACTGCACTGGAGTTGGCTCATGGTCATGCACCATTCTCGAAGTATCCTCCAATGAAGGTATGTGTTTTTAACTGAGACATTTCAAGCAATAGAAAGAACTTCATTAAGATGCACTATTAGAAATATTTTAGATGAATATATTGATCTTTTTTTGCTTCGTAGGTTCTCTTGATGACCATACAGAACGCCCCTCCTGGACTTGATTATGACCGTGACAAAAAATTCTCTAAGGTATGTGCATTTGTTGAACCTATTAAATTTGAAGGATAGCTTTCTTTTTAAAAAACTCTTTTGCTTATCTCATAAAGTGCTGCTATTCCTGTATTTTGTCTCTTTTGCTGATTGATTAGTAAAGAATACTCAGTTGTTAACAGTCTTTTAAAGAGATGGTTGCAATGTGCTTGGTGAAAGATCAAACGAAGAGGCCTACTGCAGAAAAATTGTTGAAGCATTCCTTTTTCAAGAATGCAAAGCCTCCAGAGCTTTCAGTGAAAAAGCTCTTTGCTGACTTGCCACCACTTTGGAATCGCGTGAAGGCACTTCAGGTTTGTTATTTTCCTGTCAGTATACATCGCTGTGTATTTATATTTTTAATGATTTTCCTATTTGTTAATTGCAGCTGAAGGATGCAGCACAACTAGCTCTGAAGAAAATGCCTTCAGCGGAACAGGAAGCATTATCACAGGTTGTTCTTTTGGTTCCTTTTGATTAGCATTTAATTGTCATTTCCAACTTTTTGTTCTACAGCATTGTTTTTGTACCTGCGTGTTCTGTACAACAGTGACCCGGTTTTCCTTTTCTTTTTTTCATTTCAATTGCATGCTTTTTTAATTCTTATCATTTTAATACTGGATGGGAGTCGGAGGTAAAGGGGAGAGTGGGAGCAACAATTAAATAGCATCTGTTGTGCTTGTGTAGTAGCATTATTTCCCTTATGTCACTTAGAGAGTGCTTGGACACCCATTCTTCAACAGAATATACTTGATAGAAGCTTTGCTCATTATATTCTGAAGTCTTTTGGGAAATATAGTTCTTAGAGCAGCGTCTGTCTAGTTTTCCATGATATTGAGTAATTCAATTCTGTTACTTGTATGACGGTGCCCCTGTTCTGTCTGGATTGCTTATTTCTTCTGTAAATTTGCGAAATACGAATGCCTTACCTGGTGGAAATCAGAATGATGTCCTTGGTATGCTAATCATCTGTTGCAACTGCCCAGAGTGAGTATCAGCGCGGTGTGAGTGCCTGGAACTTTGATATTGAAGATTTGAAATTCCAAGCATCACTGGTATGTAGTTTCTGAAATTTGATTGTCATGGTCATCCGCTTTAGGGATGGTAAACCTATTTCTCTTGTGGTTTACAGGTGCAAGATGATGATGAAATACAAGAAATAAGAGAAGAAAGTGAAAATTTTAATTTGAAGAGAGCGGTAATTGATTTATTTCATCTTACGTATATTTAGAGTAGCTGATTCTACCATTCACTAATATCTCTTTTATTCATGGTTAAGTTTTACCCTAAATCAATTTAGATTAAATTCTCTCTGTACTGGCAGGATACATCTACTTGGAAGCCTTCCTTAGGAAAATCAATTTCCACAATTGGCTGGTAATCCTTTCGCATGTAGTTATCAATATATTTGCACTTGTATTCATTTTTCTGTAAAACTTTTATGTTCTAAAATCAAAGCAACATTGCATTTTATTTGATTCTATTCTGTATTCAGTATCTTTACAATTTACCTTCAAATGATTTTGTCTATCTTCTGTTTAATTGGTAAACTAGGATATATGTAACTGACTTGTTTAGTAAAATCTTTGTTTGAGAGAGATATTAGTTAATGGGTCTATTAGACAATTTTCTAGATAAAAGACTTTCATTTTTTTGTTTGATTTCAGTGAACAGATTAATGGTGAGGCAAAAGCAGCAGCAGAATGCCAGATAAAGGATGCAAAGGTCTTGGAATGTGATCTAGTAGAATCTGACAAGCAAGAGAAATCTGAACTCAAGAACAATGGACCGAAAACAGATCTTCCACCTCCTGGCTCGGAGAAGGATTTGCTGACTTCCAAGACTAGGACTCAGACTGGGAAATCTCGCCAAACTCAAAGTGGACCACTCATGCCTGGTGGTGTTGTTGGCCAGTCAATACCTGCACGCAACTTAGAAAGGTTTATAAACATTTACATTCATTATTATTTCAGATGAGTTTATGGTCGAAGAAAAAGATATGTTAATTACTCTGCCTGTCCAAAATTGGATATTTTCTTCTGATTAGATACATATTTAGAGAAAGATCTGGTCTTAAATAAGTTAGTACCTTACTTAAATTAAATTAAGTGGTTAGTGGTGTGATCTATGAATTAGTGTGGTTTACATCCCTTAAACATAAAGAGTTTCTTTGTGGAACTTTAAATGAAAAGTATGTTTCAAAGTGTACATCCCAAAATGGAAATGTGGATATTCTATTTTGATACAGGGTCTACATTAAAAAATGTGGATTAACAGGTTTTTAACGGAAATAGTGAAAGAATTATATATAATATAATTTTGTGTTCCCATATTCAGTTTGATAACCTATATTAAACTTTCTATCATCTCAACCCTATTCAGCCTTAGAATACTCCCCAGATTTGGCAGTGCTTACTTGACTGAACTCGTGCATGTGGATTTTACTCTACTATCTTAAAGGGTGTTATTACTGTGCTGTTATCAGGTCTGAGATTGAAAATCAGCAGCAAGTTGAGAAAGGTCAGCAAGTACGCAGAGCACCCAGCTTTAGTGGTCCTCTAATGCTTCCAAACCGAGCTTCAGCCAACAGTTTATCAGCTCCAATCAAATCCTCAGGAGGTAGTCAATTTATCCCTCTCATCTCATTGCAGTTCATTGTTTGTACCCTCTAAAATTTCAACAGCACAAAGGTGGCTTTAGTTGAGAACTATCTTATTCTTTTCCATGCTGTCCCTAGGATTTAGAGATTCTCTGGATGACAAATCAAAGACCAATCTAGTACAGATAAAAGGGCGGTTTTCTGTAACATCAGAAAATGTAGATCTTGTGAAGGTAAATAAATGCAATTGTGATTCTTCACTTTGTATAAAACTGTTGCTAACTTAATCATGCACACAATAGGATATTCCATCATGTACAGTTCCCCGACGTTCTTCACAAGTAAGTTGACAGATTATTATCATGTATATGAAGATTGGTAGATAATGTGGATCTCTTTCTTCCTTACCAAAGCATTTATGTCATTTTCAGGGGTCACCTTTGAGGAAGTCTGCTAGTGTCGGAGACTGGATATTTGAATCTAAGCAAATGGTTTGTGAACTGATACCTTACATGTCTAGTATGAACTGGTGCTATAAATTATTTGGTGAAGAATGGAAATCAGCCACCTCAAATGAGTGATGTTAGGCAGAAACATCGTTAACTTTTCTTCTAAATATCACTTTCATTACTAGGACTGTGTTGTGTGGATATTGATTCCTTGATATTTTTCTGGCAGCCTTCTAATATGCCACCTAAGGAAATTGGCAACAGCAATGTACCAGCGTCTATCCTGATGCCTCATCTTCAGAACCTTTTTCAGCAGACATCCATTCAACAGGTGGGAACAATTATTTGATTTCTCAGACTTTACTCAGTTTTATATTTAAGGGAACTTTAATGATGAATGAATCTTACTGAAATTGTATTTTAACATCTAATAGAATTGAAGCTTTCATTGCCTTTACCAATCTCATACTAATTCTCAGCATTATCTCAGGATCTCATCATGAATTTGTTGAATAGCTTGCAACCAGCGGAGGCAATGGATGGTAAGTTAAATATCAAAGAAAGAATAGCTGTATTTTGCGTATTCTGGAAAATGTTCTAGATATCAATTTATTTATTGAATTGCTTTCAGCTTCTCAAAATGGGAAGTTACCTCCTGTATCTCGCAACTCAGAGAATAATGGAAGTGTAAGTGACACATTCTTATCTAACTATATTTACAAAATCCTTCTTTTTGAGATACATGTTTGTTTGTGGTACTGATTTTTTATTCTCATGAAATGCTTGGCTGCCTTATTGACTTTAATCTTTGAGATCACCAAAATGTATCGAAGAGTGTTTGAAGACATCTCTGTTTTAGGATGATACTTCTTGAATATGATACTTGTCTGGCTTTGTTCTCTATCTCTATAACAGGTGTTTTCTGCAACTTCGTATACAATGCTAAAACTACTTCTTGTGTATGTTTTCTTTTCTGCCTCACACTAGATTGGGGAATAAGAATAAAGTATAATCCAAGTAAAAATTAGTTGAAAGTCTTGTGCTAGAGCATGAAATGCGACAGAAAGTGTTGACACAACATTGCTTATCCATTGTCAGTGATACTGATGTTTGACACAATACTTCTCTATGTATCCTGCAACCCACCTGACTTCTTATCATATTGATGCAGATATTCTTCTTTATATGTTAATGAACAGGTTGATGCTGCTGTTACTGAAAGGGAACGCTTGCTGCTTCTGAAAATTTCAGAGCTTCAAGCAAGGTTTGTTTCCTTTCAATAGGCTTAAAATGCTCTAATACGTCTTTATGATTTTGTTTACTTACATATTTTCCTGTTCATCTCCATGTCGCTAAATTTCTCAGGATGAATAATCTGACTGATGAATTAACAGCAGAAAGACTAAAGTATATGCAAGTAAGTTCTTTTATGTTTTTTCTGAAAAGGTTTTAATGTATTTTGTGTTTCCCATAGGGAGGCTAGTTTCCTTAGCATAAATTGGATGAATCATGCATGAGAGTTTGGTTAAATAAAGATTTAAATTTGTGGAGGTCAGATAAAGTGGCTATATATCCTGAGTACCACACAATCAATGAGAAACAAGTAGCAGAACGTTTGGTCAGCCCCCTCTTCTTTAACCGATGAATTGAAGAGAAAAAATAACTTCTCAAAATTTACATGAACTTCTGTCTCTCATTCATGATTTCCTATTGCTGCCAGTTGCAACAACGGATAAATGTGGTGTCTGGCCAGGAAGAGGATGGTGACAGAAGAGAAATAGATTCTTGACTAGTCGCAAAGCCAAGTGTACATTAGTAACACCATGTATATTCAGGTAAGATATTCAACTTAGCTATATGATTCTTCATGTTTACCTTGATTGGTTCTCCTTTAATATTGATGGGTTGTTGACATAGGAAGAAGCAGAAGCTAGCATTTATGCTTCATAGGATCATGCTCTCGTCGTCAATCAATATACTTTTCTGGGAGGTTCCAACTTGTCAAATGACAAACCAGCAGAATAATATGGCTCCCACCATTTGTTTCATTTATATGGATGGTTTGGCATGGCATTGAGCTGCATGATCCTGTTAAGATTCAGAAGGGTATCAAGTGAAATCCAGTCATAGGCGGGGTGAAAAAATTCAGGAGCTTCGGCTCATATTTTGTAGATCGTTTATATGTATGCTTGGAAATGCCAGAAACCGTATTTTTGTTAATAGATAATGTATGAACTGAGTTTCTTTGTATACATTCACAGCCATACCCTCCTCTGAGTAGTTGTGTATTATCCTGTAATATATGGTAGGCAGTAAGATAATGACCATACTGCCAGTGAGCTAGAGTTATTTCAAGTGCAAATCACTCTTCAGTGCAAAAATCGTTGATTGTTTGATCAAATAAGAAACATTTATTTGAGACTATTCGTTAGCTTTCCAGAACTTCAAACACAACATGAAAATCGGAGGGGCAGAAAAAGAAAGGAATCAGTTAAATTCTTGGCTACTTGTGCAGTTTATGGTTATTTGTTTATCGGCATAAGTTTTTACAACATTTCTTGGTCTATTCTATATTATGATCCGATTCCTATCTATGCCATTGTGTTATTTATTTATCAGCAGTTTTTGTCCCATGGTACCGCGGATTTACAAATCAAGAACCTTTTACATGGCAAATAAGGGTGAAGCTCTACGGTCACAGTCAAATAAGGTAACCGTTGTTGAATATGAAAAGCTACCGGTCCCAGGTGATTGCTCCCCTAAAACCAACTGCGCCTTTCCCGAAAAACTGCAGAAACCCAAAAGTTGCCAGCAAAGTACCATTCCTCAGCGCAAGAGGCCTATTTCCATCAACGCTACGGCTTAACTTAGACGCTAGCCTTTCTGAGAAATGATTTCCCTTGTACTCACATCTCCACCATCATCATCTTCTTCGCTCTGCTTTAGATCCTCTCTGTTACCTGTCTTCAGACTCATACGTGCTCGCCACAGTCACAAAGAGCTTTCACAGGTAAAGGAATGAATCCAAGAACCCACTTTGTGAAGTTGTTCCTTTTTTTTTTTTTTTCATTTATCTTGAGTTGAAAATTTAAACATACGGGTTGCAGAGAAAACTAAGACATGGGAGGTGTAGAGCTGAGCTTTCAACGGACGCAGCAACTGGAGTAGCGATCGGCGCCTGCATTTTGAACTCGTTGATTTTTCCGATCACTTCCACACCGGAGGATGATGAGGGTGACTCTGTCATTGATTCGGCCGATGCTAGGTTTGCAGTGATGGGTATCATCAGCTTCATTCCTTATTTCAATTGGCTGGTCAGTCTTTGAACGAAGTGTATAATTGAATTTAAGTAATATATAGTAACATCTTTTCTTGTCAGTAAAACTTCTCCTCTTTCCATTGATTGATTTAAAACTTAGAGTTGGTTGTTCGCCTGGTTGGATACTGGGAAGAGGCGCTACGCTGTTTATGCTCTTGTCTATTTGGCTCCTTACTTGAGGTAGGCATACATCAAGGTTCTTTCTTTTTCTTTAAAAATTGATTGAATTTTATTTAAGGTTATGCATATATGTCTTCTATCCCTTTATGGTTCTCTGAATTTCTTGAAACTTGTTGGATATGAATAATTTCAACCCCTTAGTACATCAGAATGCATTTACTTGATAGATATAGGCTCATATTTTTGTTGCAACTAGTTTTTTCCCTTTCAGGATATGTAAATTGTTGCTTAGAACACACCATGCTTATCATATATTTCTTCAAAGTAAATAGGACCAACCTTGTAATGGTTTTTCTTTGATCATAGTTTCAGTATCAAAATGCTGGTTTGGAGTGCTCTTCTGAAGTTTGTCATTTACTGCTACGAGTCATTTAATCAATTGTCGGAGAACATATTGTTAACTTCCTATATTGTTTCTTGCTAAGATTTGTTCTTGTTTATATGAATTTGGGAATTTATTAACTTTTCTTCCTCCTATGTACCTAAGGACTATCAAAATGAATTTTGATGTGATATCTTATGATGAAGTGGATTTTTGTGAATTCAATAGTTTGTTGTCTCTAAAATAGTATGTGCAACAAGTGTTATGACTTCAAATTTCGAGTTGGATAAGATCTCCAAATTGCAATCTGGGGAAAAAAAGAAAGGAAGAAAAAGAACAGCACTTTTATGGCTATAATTTTGTGCAACAGTGCAAGCTTTAATATTTTTGCTGGGAAGTATTAATTGATTATGACCAATAGTGAATCAACTGTATTTCATCTTAACCTAAAGAGAAAGATATTAGTGCACTTGTATTTCATAATGCTTTTGGCCTAAGAAAGAACGCAATGGTGTTTATACATGATTGTTAGATGATTTCGATATTTTCCCCTACTCTCAATGAACTTACATGGTAGAGGTTTAAATGAGAATACCAGTACTGAATGTGAAGGAATGCCTCAGATGGGTGTTATGATTATTTTTTTTTTCTCCTTTTCAATTGATGATCTCAAGTGACAAATATAAAAGGGCATCCTGTCTGATGATTTGTGGCTTCCCTTCTGGTGGTTATGTAATACTTTAGATTTTACCGGGAGTATGGTTCCCTTCTGATTCGTTGTGTTCGTGTGTGATAGTTTAATTGCTTGTTTGTGATTGATATAAGCTGCATCAGGTCTTCACTCACTAATCCAGAAGCTCTCCTTCGTTTGTAGGCCTAATTTATCAATCTCACCAGAAGATAGCTGGCTGCCAATTGCTAGCATTCTATTATGCATCATTCACATTCAGGTAAGGACTCTCTGCACTTCACTCTCTATCAATCATGGTCAAATTATAACCTGACGGCCAACTCTTCATGTTGGCAGCTAGAAGCAAGTATACAGAATGGGGATATTCAAGGCTTGCAATTATTTAGGGAGGCTGGAAAGCACATTTCTTCAGCAGTTAGAAAGAATATAGGAACCTCCGAAGAAGAGGTACTTATCACCTAAGCTGCATGCTTACACATTTTCTTTCATACTGTTCTATTTTCACGTCTTGATTCTCGTGAATCTATGTGAAGGAGCATTGAACTCAGCATCTCCAAGAGATCAATTAAGCAAGAAATACAGAACCGGGAAGTCTCATACCTCTCCCTCGGGATTCTGAGAAGTTGAAGGATGGCGATCAAACTGAAAAAACTGTTTTTTGCTACCTGTAGACTGTACCTTGTTGCATTATGAGCGAGTGCCGATACGTTTGTCCAATATTGGATTGAGATGGATTTAAAGGATAATTGGTTTTGGTTGTGGAAAGGCCAAAATAGATAGACTAATAGAGCAAGATTAATGAGAAGGGCACATTCATTTGTTAGAAACTGATGATCATATGCAGTATTTGGAGACGCATGTGTTTATTTTTTTTTCTTTGTTAAATATGAAA
The DNA here is from genome assembly GCA_035221335.1 of Echites panduratus. Lineage (NCBI taxonomy): Eukaryota > Viridiplantae > Streptophyta > Magnoliopsida > Gentianales > Apocynaceae > Echites > Echites panduratus. The sequence goes on from JAWZTD010000109.1 coordinate 1,059,282, forward strand.
TTTAAGCACAGCATTGCTAGAAGTTCATCATCTGATTGACAAAAATCATACTTAAACAAAAGAAAGAGCCACGTTATGGTAAATCTTCCGAACACGTAAAGAACGCTAATGTAAGAAGAGAATCTGTAGCACTTATAACAAACAGAAATCAAAATTGTTACAACTGCAAGTTCAAAACAAACAATTGTTGACACTATTTCTGATCAATGTTTACCATATTGAATATAAGCAAATGAATAAAAGAACATGAAGATTTGTATGCTAACATGCACGCTCAACCTTAAGATCTCCATGACTTGCAAGATGAACAAGTCACGATCCACATTGGTGGACTTCTAAAATGGATAAGTGATGGGTAACACTACCATCTGCCAAGTTATATATGCTCATATCTCTGCCTCGTCCCTTTTTAAGGGTGCGCCGAACTTCTGTGACGTCTGTAGTAAAATAAATATGATTTACTTTCACACCCGGGAATTTAGAAGCCCGATCAGTACATACAGAAGAACTTTCTCCCGGAAAATAGCTCTATCTCCAATATCCTGAATCTCCAAGCATTCACCGCTTATTACATCAACTTGGACAACCGGGAATTCTTGTCTTTCATAACAATCAGAATATCTCCCTATAACTACTAATAAGCTCTCCATGGACTCTGCTATATAGAACGCAGTGTCGTTGTTGAGTGAGGGTGGAAGGTACCTTGGCAACTGCTGTAGTCTTGGGTGGATGAGGTCCAGATATATCACAAACATCAATCATTCCCATGTAATTAATGGTATAAGATTGGCCATGGCAGTATGCTGAATCAGCAGAACAGATGGCGGTGGAAATCCTTGTCCAGTATTCATCATCTGGTCTCCAAAAGCTTAGATGTTTCTTTTCTCTATCAATAATCATGGGCACAAAGTCTTGATTTTGGCAAGGAGGACGAGACAACAATGCCATGTGATAGTAGTAGGGAAACATAAAATTACAGTCTCCGGGAAGGGCTAATGGGATACTATCTCCACTTAGTAAAGGAGGATGGAATAGATTGAGAAGACTAACACCATCCTCTCCTACGCTCAGAATCCATCCAAAAGAAACTCCCATAAACTTTCTGTCTCCTGATAAGAAAGCTTTGGTAACAATTTTATCTCCAGTCAGATCATAAAGATCCCAATCATTGTCGCTGTCCAAAAGGCCATTGCTTCCCCGACATAGAATTTTGAGGTAAGGAGGTCACAATTACCATTGATACATTATCATGTCTAAAAGACTGGTTTACATTCCTTCCATTTCCAGAGCAACCAAGTCTTAAAAATTCTGGTAGTTAGTCATTTGAGTAGAAGAGTAAATGATAAATGGTGTACTCAATAAGTTTACAATCAATCCGCAACGGATTCATGTTGCAAACTTAAAACTTCTCTGGTAAAGAAGGTTTTTATTATTTATCAGTCGCGGAAACCACCTTGATTATGGGGAATGGACTGAAAATCCTGAATTTCATGCACAAATCCAAACCAACAGCAGCAAAAAAGAAAATCAACAGGCTTTGAGATACATAAACTGCACCATCAAAAGCATGGGATAAGAAGCTATCAATTTCCAACTCCAGCGGTGGTCCTGCACCCAGCATGGCTAGACCTACATAATGAAATCCAAGTTGGAATAATCATCAGAAAAGAAGCTCTATTGTGCTGCATTTTCTGTAATATTTCTTCTGCACTGTTAAGTTCTACTAGTTTGGTATTATACCTTTGACAAAGGCAAAAGCTGCAGAAGTTCCTGATTTGAGCTGAAAATTGTCCAAGTCTCTTCTTATTGCATACCGAAAGGTTACACCAAATAATGCACAGCTAACAAAGGTGATTCCAAGAGGTACTATCAGCTGAAAATTGCTAGACACCTGAGTTAAAGATAAGGGAAGCTCTGCAAGAGTTCCAACTACAGCAGAAACTGTTGCTGCTTTTATAGACTCCACTCTCTCTTCATCTCTGTCGATAGATTCACTTTCCAACTTGCCAAACGAATCTCCATTGTCAGGACCATCAATGCTCAAAGATCGCTCTGCCTCTTCAACCATTGCTTTTGCTTCTAATATTTCCTTTTGACATTCTGCAATCTATAACTCCATGAGCATTCAGCATGGTTAGTGGCATATCAAATGTCAATTACCATCAAGTCAAGATACAACTTATTAGAACTTTCTCTATCATTCCAGCTATGAAGTATTTCTTGGTAATTTTGTTGCCACTGTGATAATAATTCAACTTCAATCAATCAAAATTGAGTATTTGGGCAAAAGAACGGAAGTATACCTCAGAGGTTCTTGCTTGGAGCTGGTTAATGTACTCCCTGGCCAGCTTGGCTTCAGCTTCTTGCTTCTCCAGCTCAGCCAACTCTCTCTTTGCAAGCTCTACTCTTTGAGTGGCCTTCTTCAACCCATCAAACAAAACACTGTTCTCATCCTTGTTCAGCAGTTGCTCTAGTCTATCATCAACCATACCAGTCAACAAATCCTTCAAATTAACACTGTCACTTTCGCCCTGCCCCGAGCCATTATTGTAATTCATGTTGCTTCTACATTTCATGGACACTGCTCGAGCTGCTGAAATGGTTGCTATTGCAATTCTTGATTGTTTTGTGAAGAATGCTGGACGGGCTATCAAGAATCTTTCTGATAAATGGGATTCAAGATTTGTAGATGGATTTGGAGAGATCATGAAAGAAGCTGTAATGGACATGGTGGAGGCCCTCATCGGTGTTATCATCATCAGTCAGATAAAACAGAAAGACGGGGCTATAATTTCATGAATTTGGAAGGCCGCGAAAAAAAGGGACGAGCTGTTTGCTAATCGTCTTTCTTGGTGCCGTTTTCTTATCTTTTATTCTATATACAATAGTAAATAAAATTAGCCTAATTTAAATTCAAGTATTTTTTTTTCTAGAGAGAAAAGTATTAACTGTATCTGGACTTTGTTTTGACTTGTGAAATTGAGAAAGGAAAAGAAACGTCGTCATACCCTAAAGACAAGAATAAAAACGGTAATAAAAGAGACTGCTTCAGCACCCAGCAGAGGTATGTTCGCAGTGTTTTCAAGAACACTGCTCAGCAGCCACCGCCTCTTTAACTTCAACTTCCCAAAGCCCCACCATTTCGTGGTCCCTATCATGGCTAGCTTCTCCACTACACCGTCTTCACCGGCGGCCACCGCCACCAATCTTCCAGTAAAGAGAGTGGGCACACACAATGGCAGCTTTCATTGTGACGAAGCTCTAGGCTGCTTTATGATTCGCCTTACCGATAAGTTTTCCAATGCCCAAATCATCCGCACCCGTGATCCTCAGGTTTGCTATATTTTTCATATGCACTTCTGCTTGGAACAACATTTATTGGGGTCTGTTTTTACGAATGTATGTACTTACCTATATGTGTAAGAGGTGTTTGTTGAAATGTTTGAATCGAAGGTGTTGGCAACACTTGATGCTGTGCTTGATGTTGGTGGGATTTATGATCCCAGTCATGACCGTTATGATCATCACCAAAAAGGCTTCGAGGAGGTTTTTGGCCATGGTTTCACCACAAAGCTTAGCAGTGCTGGTCTTGTTTATAAGGTAGAAAGCAGCATCTTTTCTTGTTCAAATTTCTTCTAATTCCTGGTCTTATCAAAATTTTTTAGTGCTGTATATTATTTAAGCGCTATTTATAGGACAGCAGTTGCGAGTTTGATCAAAACACTTAGATTTTCAGTTGCGAAGTCTTTTGTTTCCCGTTTCTCTTTTAATTCAATCTTCATTTCTACGGTAGTTTATCAGTAAGAATGGTACAGTGTAAGTAAATATGACAAAATGGAGTTGTTACAGCTTTTGGGTTTGATTTTTAACTAAACCCTTCTTTTCATTCACTAAGCATTTTGGGAAGGAGATAATTGCAAAGGAGCTGAATGTCAACCAAGAACATGCAGATGTTCACAGGTTATTTTTGGCTGTTTACAAAAGCTTTATGGAGGTATGGCTGAAAATCTTCTCCCTCTTATAATGCTGTCTTCATAATCCTAGCAGAAGACACCTCATTTTCTTTCTTCTCATACACTTGAAATGAGAATTTATGTTTAGTCCATTTGGTCTCACTTGGGCCAAATTATAGTATGGTTCCACAAGTAAGTTTTTTTTAGTCGTTATAGTCCCTCGAGATATCATGTATCTGTTTTGGTCCAACTACCATTTTCTAACTAAATCCAACCAACCTGGTGTTTTGTTAGAAAATGATAGTTGGAACAAACAGTCCATAATATACTGAGCGACCATAATGGCTGAAAAAAATAAAAATTTGTGGAATCATATTATAGTTTGACCCAAACATGTGGGATCCATTAGTGTGGTAACCATGACAGACTTAGGATATGTACGGATTATAATTAGATATTATCAAATAGGTGGAAGCCTTTCAATGTTGCTATATGGGTCACCAATCTTTTATCATGACTTCCAGTTATCACCGTCAATTTCCCTGTGTTTTTGATTCCAAATGCTTTATCAATGGATTTCCTATTGCTTTTTGCATACCAAATTTGGAGAAAAGTTTAATACAATATGGTCTCATATTTAAAATGGGATGATTACTTCTATTGTCCTTCTAGTGTGTGTAGGAGAGCTGTAACTGAATATGAGTTATTTAGCATTCCATTGTGGTCATACTGTTCCTGTGTTGTGAAACATTGTATATTTATAAGCAGAAGGTACTCACTACATGTAAATCAGGTAGAAAACCATAAGTCAATAAACGTGTATTAGATTTTTTCTGCATTCTGAAATTTAGTGTGTAAACAATTGAACTGATTTTTAGGGTTACCTATTGTCTTCCTTTCATTCTTCACCGTGTGCCTATTTTCAGTTGTTCGATATTCTTTTAAGCTTCTGAAAAAAAAAAAAAAAGAAAGAAAGACAAAGAAGCAGGCTTACGAAAAAGAAACGATTTTGAAAACTAAGATGACATTCTGAATTTTAATAGGAAAAGCTGTTTTGAAAAGCCTCTTACACTCCAATCAAGCTTGTGTGGCCTTGGGCTTATTTACTAGGAGGCACTTATGATAGTAAATCCTTTTGTGCAAGTTATGAACATTCCTTCTAGCAAGGTGTTTATGCAGAATCTGAAAGAATCTAAATGATGTCTGCGTGTCATGATTCTTGCAGCACGTTCTGATCAGGAAACTTATTGCTTTGGACATAATTTTTTTTTTTATTTTTCTTATGGCATTGTGGAGAATTGCATAACACCTGAATAACACCTGATTCTTATTTTGCCTTGACTGCTCAGACTAGTATCTTTACCGTTTTTAGGGAAAATGATTTATTCTTCTTATCTTTCTCAAATTATTTCTCTTGACTTTTATATCTAAGTAGTGACTTGAAATGTCTTCCTTCTTTTTATCAGGCAATCGACGCAATAGACAATGGCATTAATCAATTTGACACTGACCGGCCTCCAAGATATGTAAACAATACACATTTATCCTCCCGCGTAGGAAGATTAAATCTGGACTGGACTGACCTCGATCAATCATCTGAGATGGAGAATGAAGCCTTTCAACGTGCAATGGCCCTAGCAGGCAGTGAGTTTTTGGATGTAAGATTTCTTTCAGCATGTTATATATATTTACTGAAACTTTTAGGATGAAAGTTGTGCAAGTGCACCAAACCTCACAAAGATATTTTTGTTTTCTATATCAAAATTGAAGTCCTTATCTTTTCTCTATTTCTTCCCCTCCTTGGGTAGAGTGTCAGATTTCATGCAAGATCATGGTTACCTGCACGGTCAATTGTCATGGAGTGCCTTGAAGCCAGAAAAGATATTGATTTTAGTGGAGAAATTATGGTCTTGACTAGATTCTGCCCTGTAAGTACTTGTTAATTGTGCGTAAGATAATCCAAATGTTCTATCCTTGCTTTCCCATAACTTGGAGGACCTTATTTCTCTGATTTTATCATGTAGTGGAAACTTCATTTGTTTGAGCTGGAGCAGGAAATGAACATTGATCCTCCTATTAAATATGTTCTGTATCAGGTACTACTGACATCCATCATTGGCGCACACCCCACTTCTGTTGCATCTTGATAAGAAGTTGTACTTATCAAGGAAAGGTTTTAATAGCAGTAATTTCACGATCTTTGTGTAGGATGAACGAAGTAAACATTGGCGAGTGCAGGCTGTGGGAATGGCACCAGACAGGTTTGAGAGCAGGAAGGCCCTTCCAGCTCAATGGCGAGGCCTGAGAGATGATGAACTCTCTAGGGAGGTAGGAATCCCGGAATGTGTATTTGTTCACATGAGTGGCTTTATTGGTGGAAATGTCACTTATGAAGGTGCTCTAGCAATGGCCAAATCAGCTTTGAAGCTCTAGGATAAGGCTGCTCCATTTTCCTTCATTAATTAACAGGATTGTTTCATTGTGTTTTTAGCTCATACACTTGACTAAAAGTAGATTATACATCTGGCGGAAGTTTTAAGCTACACAGCTTTTGAGGGGAATGGAAGAGCTGGGATTGCAGAGTTGTCCATTTTATTAGACTCGTAGTACCCTCAGTTATCATCTTGATTGATATTTCGATTGATTCTGATATTTGTGGAAATGTAATGCCACCAAGGATTTTTTTTGATGAAATGTTGATTATCCCATCTACAATCCACACCACATTGGAGAGCACACTATCTTCTTTTTTGGTGTATTTTGCAGAGGCAGAGGCAACATTGAATCATCATGCAGACTGATTGTTGAGCAAAGGAGAGATGGCATCCGTTGCTCACCATTTTCTGGTCGAATAAACATGTCCTTGCAAATTGAAATCATTGATCTCCCCTATTCCTTTTTCTTTTTTAATTTTTTTTTTTTTTGGAGTCATTATAATTTTACAAAGAAAGGAAAAATAAAAATTGATGGTTTGATATGTTCGGAATTGCCATGTAATATAATTTACCGTAAGAACCCAAACCACATCTTAATAATATTCTTACTCCCAAGGGGTACAAAAGATCCCCTAGTGTACATTTTGTATCTACAAAAAACTCTACACAGAAATCCATAGCAAGAATCCAATCCATGGCAACTGTTATCTTTTCGACGGAGAGCACTTCTTCCCTATCAACTCTCAGAAAACCCCTTCCTTTCTTCGTCAAGAATGTACCTTTAATCCAACCCTTATCTTTTTCTGCAGCTGCTAAGCCTTCTTCTTTAACCATAAACCTCAATAATCGGAGAAACCCATCTATAATCTGCTCCACCAACAGCACTTCACCCACTGAAGTTACCGCCGCCGGCCCACAGTCCCTTAAAGCCCGCCTCAAAAACGGCGAGATCCTTTATGGTATCTTCCTCCTCAGCTTCTCCCCAACCATCGCAGAAATCGCAGGCCTCGCGGGATATGATTTCGCGGTTGTCGACATGGAACATGGTCCCGGTGGGATCTCTGACGCCCTCTCATGTCTCCGAGCTCTGAAAGCTACCAACACCGCCGCAATCCTCCGTGTCCCAGAAACAACCGATACCTGGGCAAAGAAGGCCCTCGATTTGGGCCCACAAGGAATTATGTTCCCGATGATCGACAGTCCAAAGGCAGCAAAAAAGGCAGTGTCGTATTGCCGATTTCCACCAAAAGGTGTCCGTGGATCTGCTCACACCGTCGTTCGAGCTTCAAGTTACGGCATTGACGAAGGGTACCTGAATAATTACGAAGAGGAGCTCCTGATCATGTGCCAAGTAGAGTGCGCAGACGGAGTGAAGAAAATCGAGGAGATCGCCGCCGTGGAAGGAGTAGACTGTATTGAGATGGGGCCACTAGATTTAAGTGCTAGCATGGGGTATCTGTGGGATCCGGGGCATAAGAAGGTGAGGGAGGTGCTGAGGAAAGCAGAGGCTGCGGTTCTGCGATCAAATCCCAACGAGGGTGGTGCTTACTTGGCCGGTTTTGCTATGCCGCACGACAGTCCGAATGCCTTAAAATCCAGGGGTTATCTTATGGTGTCTGGCGCGGTGGATACTGCCTTGTTCAGAAATCATGCCCTGGATGATGTAAGGAAATTCAAGACTAGCCTGGTGTCGTCCGGAGATGATGATCTGAAGGAGGCTGATCAGAAAGAAGACGAAAGATACTGGAGCGAATGATTTTTTTTCTTCTTTTTTCTAAAATTATTTTCATCGTTTTCTGTTTTCTATAAAACACTTTTCTTTGATTTTTCATTTTACAATAATTATGGTACGAAAACAGCTGTGAAATCTTTTTCTTAATAGGAAAAATTTACCCCTCCGGGATATAATCCAAAAAAAAAAAAAACTAAAAAAAGGTTAATAGTACAGTTTTAAATTGGATTCTTCGAGATTCTGGATCAAAACGGTGGGAGAGTGCAAACATCCTTATCTTCATTTCGTCACAATTCAATAAACCCTCTCCAACCTCCACAGCTTGCAGTCCCAAGTTCTCTCTCTAAAAGTAAGCTACAAAGCTTCAAGAATGGCCTCTAACTATACCTAAAAATCCCGCCTCCAAAATGGTGACACTTTTTATGGACTCTTCCTCTGCACATCTCCCCTGTCCTTGCTGAGATTACTGGCCATGCCGGTTACGATTACAACGTTGTAGACACGGGACATGGCTACGGGGGAATTTCCGATGCCCTGCCCGGTTTGCAGGCCCTCACCGCCACCCGGACTCCAGCCATCCTCCGGCTCATGGAGTGTTACCAGAATTGGGCTAAGACTTGGGCCCAGAAGGAGATATGTTTCCCTTGATTGATACCGCTGACATGGCCCGGAAGGCTGTATCGTGCTGCCACTATCCTCCCAATGGGCTTTGAGGGGCGGCCCACCCAATTGTTCGGGCCTCCAAGTATGGGCTCGATACCGGTTATCTTTCAAAATGTGATTTGTTCATCATGTGCCAGATTGAGTCCGAGGAAGGATTGCAGAACATTGAGGAAATTGCAGCCGTTGATGGGGTTGAATGCATTCAGATTGGACCCTTGGATCTGAGTGCTAGCATGGGTTTCCTGAGCGATCCCGTGAATGAAAAAGTGAAGATTGCAAGGAACATGGCTGAGAAGAACGTTCTTGGGCTTAAGAATAAAAACATTGGACCTTATTTAGCAGGGTTTTCCATGGCTAATGACGGGCCACTGGATCTGAGGAGTCGTGGGTATCACATGGTCTCCGGTGGAGTTGATATTGGGCTTTACCGTGATGCCCTTGTGGAAGATCTGAACAAGTTTAAAACTGGAGTCAATGTACTAGAAGAATAATAAATTATTTTATTAATTTTAGCCAAACTGTGTTAATAAATGTTTATTATTTCTCCATGCAAAATGGTTTATGGGGAGCTTTGGACATTTGTTATGGCTTTTGTCATCCTGCAGCGTTGTGCTGAGCTGCCTCAAGGGTGGCTGACCCAATGAACCATGTGATATGAATTATTGTTCACATAATTGACTGGCTTATTTCTTTGCCATTTCTGCCTGCAATTCCTAATGAAAATTGTAGATCTGTGTCAGTGACTTCCTTTTCATGTTTTTTCTTATGGAGCCCTAAATAAATTACTTCATACATTTCAATTATAAACAGAAGAAGAAAGAATGGCAATGGACAAAAACACCACCTAGTAAATAGAAAAAGGTACCTTTGATAAGTTCTGATTCTACTTGTCCTTTTAAAAGTGTGTACCATTGATGATATATTTAAATTTCCCAATTCCTAACTTGTGCCCACATTCTCTTAGATTTGAGTATTTGAGACACCGAGGGAAAAGGCAAAGTCGTGAGAGACAGACAAGTAGTAAAGAAGGGAAGGCATGGCTTCTTTCAGAGTTTCAAGTAGCAACAAGTTTTGGTGTATTGTTCAGATTCTGCTGCTCATCCAAATCCCAGTCTTTTGCTTCCAATACAAAGTTGGAGATTTAGATGGTTGGAATTTGCCCTCTGCAGAAAATCCCGATGTCTATGTGAAATGGTCCAAGAATCACGAATTCAAGATTGGGGATTCCCTCTGTAAGTCTTAAAAATCGTATCTTTGCATTTCTTGTAGATTTTCTGAGAATGAGAAACTCCAATTGACAATGTCTTGAAAGCTGTTTAACAAATAGCTGACGAACAACAATTCCTTTGGTGCAGTTTTTCTTTATCCACCTAGTCAAGATTCAGTGATTCAAGTAACCAAGGAATCATACAACAGCTGTAACCTCAAAGATCCGATCTTGGATTTGAAAGATGGCAACTCTCTTTTCAACATTACCAGACCTGGAGATTTCTACTTCACCAGCGGTGTAGATGGGCACTGTCAAAAATCCCAGAAGCTTCACATCTCTATGGCCGGAAATGGATCTTACACAGACTCGCCGGCATCAGGTCCGACTGCAGCTTCTCCTTCTTATCCTACTGTCTTTGGCTCCATTCCAATGCAGGAGGCGGCCTCACCTTCTTCAGCAATGACACTGGTTCCGGTTCTTATGTCGGCAGCCATTGGATTTTTATTATCTGCTATGGCCATTTGCAGCATCTAAAAGAACTGGGCTACTTTGATTATTGGCAGTCACCCCGAGATTTGTTCTTGTTAGTTCTACAAACAATTATTTATGAGATTTGTTCTTATTACTTCTACAAACAATTATTTATCTGGATATCTTCTTTGATCTCTTTATCCTTTGTAAGATGAATTTTTTAAACTTGTTTTACAGAATATTTGTACAACGTATGGTTTTGATTTATTCTTGTAATTCTTTCCACATTCAAGATAAATACATCGTTGTTCCAGTACCAATTTGAGCCGAAGTTATTAAGACGGACCGAGAGCAGTGTACTATCATTCTGTCCTTGGGTTAGGGGAGGGTTTCTTTATTTGGTTTGTGGCCTATCTTGTCTCCATGTTTTGCTCCTTGAAAAGAAAAGCTAACACGAATTTCTATAAAGATAAAGATCACAAGAAAATTTTAGGAAATTTGCGCTCTTATTCAGATTACCCAAAATACAACATAACAAAAGGATTCTGGATTCCAGAATCTTGAATCAAGTTTCTAATCAAAGGCCAAATACCATGGCAGTAAAAGGTCTATTTGATAAACCAACTTCGGAGCTACTCAGCTGCACTAGTCAATCAGCTATAAATTTACAGTTGCGTGTCATTACCCTGTCATCTCCACATCAACATTCACTGGCTTCTCTTGAGACAAATAAGAAACCCCCTGTGTAATGGGTTCCCCACCTCCAAAGGAGTTCCTCACTTGAGCAGCACCCGAATCCACTTCCATAGCAGATGACCTTGGAGGTGATGGAGGCTGCACCTCCACGTCTGGATAAGCAGCCTTAAACCTTGCTCGAAGCCCATCTTCAACAAGTCTTACACCATTCAGTTGATTACCAAGAGACATCCATCTGCAACATGCATCAACAATGCATTGTGTAGTCAGAAAATTTAAAAACGTATAGAATTTCTAACCAAATACATATGATGTAGAAATCATATAGCTTATGAGAGAACTAACATAAGCTCAATCCTCGCACACATGAGTAGAGCAAGACAAATAATCAGCCAAACCTGGGTTAACACTGCACTAGATGGGTACAGCTTCTCATACAAGTTTCTCTAAAAATACAAGAAGGAAAATATTGTAACCACTTTACAGATGTAGCTTTAAAACATGCAAAGAGCACAGAAAGATATTATTGCATATCAGTTTACTTGTGTTTAATGTGATCAAGTTCCCAATTAAGAAGGTTTAAATCAATGCTCCATGGAAAACAGTAAAACACACATGCATGAGGCAGAGTTAATAGTAGCAATAGAAAACATGTAATTGATCTGCATAACATACCCAGAATGACAGTTATGCATCCTAGCAAACAACTCCAGTTTTCTTGCCCGTGGCATTATCCGCTCCAGCATTGGATACATCTATGACATGACATGATCAATAATTCCCAGAAGAAAGAGGAGTGAAAAATTAGAAATTTAGAATAAGCAACAAGAAAAAAAAATTCATGTAAGTGTTAATCAGCATTGCAAAATAACAACTTTATATTGCGAATATTCTTAATTTTCTTCCCCTCAAAAAATCTCCAAAATCAGGAGATGCCAAAAAGGAGTGTAGATATCATGACTGGAAGAAAATATTTCAATATTGACCATTAATTTTTGTGGAGTTGGATTGCTTTTCGGTTTTGTCCCACATTCCATGTGATAATTGGTAAGTTTCACTTTACCTCATCTGGCTTTCGACTTGTTTCTCGGACCTCAGCAACAATGACATCAGTGTCAATATTTCTGTTTACTTCTGGATTACCCTTTATTCCAACAAGGCAGTGCTCCTTGCTGTGGTTGAGCCAATGCCCTGTTCGACCTGTTCTGATTATTCGCTGAAGTTGATTAGTCTTCACCCAGATAATCTCCTCACAACGCCTGTAACCCCAAAGTTCAAGACTGCAACGAGATCGTCAAATGTTCATGTTAATTGATTTGCCTAATTGCAAAATATTGAAAATTCATCTAATTCAAATCCTACCAAAATCCACATATATCACAGACACATTCTCAGGGGTTGGGGGTGGCTATACAAGGATCCATTTGACCACTCTATTGAGCTAAGAGCTAAAACACGGGAAAAAGAAATGCCCTATCACAAAAAGTACTACAACAGCTAAAATATTGACAAATCCAGTTGCAGTAGTCTGAGTGCCACAAAGAGATTATTTTGCCGCAAGTTTTGTTGATATGAATTCATGAAAACAGTGTGTTGAACCATGGCAATGGATACACAAAAGAAACAAACAAATAACTAAATTTCAGAAACCATTATCGAAATCTGTCTAAAAATTTTTATACTCATGGCTTACCCAACAAATGGAGGTTGAACTCCTCTTGCAAGCAGGACAACTAAAATCATGGCATGCAACAAAACCTACTTTTCAGAGAAAAATGAACTAACAAAAATAATCAATAAGGATCTACAATATTGGCATTACTCAAGACAAAACATCTATAATCACAAGGTCAAGAGAATAGTTCGTAAAGGTACATACCATTCACGTCCTAGCTCCATTGCACGTCCAGTGACCCAGAGAAATATCAAACCATCAGTCTGAAGAGCAGGAACATTAAGAGTGCGCATTTCATCATCAGCCATTGTCCCATAGGGTAACTCCATATGAATGTCCCATGGTGGATCAGCCATTATGACACCAAATTGTCCTAAAATATCCATTCTAAAATTGCGTATATCACAATTAATCCACTGTGCTTCACCAAGCTCCACTTCAGAACAGTAGTCTGCTCGCTGTGGCTTCAATGGCTTAGGAAGAGCTAAGGCTCCTGGCCCCATCATCGGGGATACATCAGGTGTTGAGTCAAGCTCATAATGCACGTACTTGCATGTCTACAATAACAGTGGCAATATGGTGATATAAAATTTAAAAAAAAAATCTAAAACAGCTTCAAAGGCAGAAATCCAACAGGAAGCTTATTGTAACTTCACCTTCATGTGACGACAAGTGTCAAGGAAAGAGCAGTCACCCAAGTTGGCATCAGTGTGAGGAGCAATTATCCTCCGGAAATGAACCTAAATGTTCAGCCAAAATACCTCATTCATTAGAAATTATTGCAACAAAATTAGCTCTGCATAAAATGCTAAACTTCATTGATATCCAATGGAAACATTAAATTCCAACCGAACAAACCAAATATCAACCTTTTCACAAGCAATGTAAGAACCAGTTTGACGCCTACAGTCTTCCTTTGTCAATGCGGAGCAATACTCCTTTACTTGAGAGCCACCTTTGCTTTTGAACTGAAGTAGAATAAACAAAAGCATATTATAAACACGAAGCTTTAAGTAGTAGTTTAAAGCTTCATCAAAAGAACAGCTTCATGAGATAGCAAGGGATATATAATCCAATCACATGGCTGTCCTAAATAGCATGCCAACAATACAACTGATAAAAGCACCCGATGCACGAGTAAGAGAACATTACAACCAATTTTCTTGACAAGCTGAGAAATTCAATACCTTAGCAGCCACAGCAGTTTCTTTAGCAGTGGGCCTGTGAATAAGGTCCAAAAGCTCCTCTCCCGTTTTCGACTTCTGCATTTCTCTGAAACTCTTTTTATTCAACAAAGCTTCAAGATCCTTCATATCATCCTCCTCAGTCCTAGGCTTCAAGGGAATAGCATTTGTGCCACCCATAGGTACATTTGGGCCCATGGGAGGCCTCTGCATCGGAGGTGGAACACCCACCCCTCTAGGCATCCCCATCATCCCCATCATTCCTCTTGGTCCACCCATCCTTGCCCCCATTCCTCCAGGAAATATGGGTGGCATACCCGGCCCTTGCATCCACATATCATGCATTGGCCTCCCCATTCCAAACCCAATACTGTTACTAACATCTACTCCGCTCTTTGGACCGTCAACGCCACGATTCTTTTCATCCAAACTCATTTCAGGCTGCGGATAAAGCTGCTTACTTTCTGGCAATTCTTTCAAAAGCCGGGTTCTATCTATATTCATAACCATGACCCTAGACTTCCCGCTCACCACAAACTCCTCCAAGTCCGCCCCGCCATTATCCTCAGCCATGGAACGCAAAGCCATCTCCACCGCCAAAATCGCCCCTGACTCACCTCCAAGCTCTCTCAAAGCCGCCCTCTCTGCAGTGGTAGCAGACTGATCATTCTCCAACTTCCTCAACACCGTCGAGGAATCAATCGGCGTAAAGGGCACTCTCTCCAGCAAACAAACCGCCACCATCGACCTCACTACCGATAGCGGACCGCCCCTCTCGTCAATGACAAATCTCTCATTATCCGATTTAGGGTCCGTTGTCGACTTGAGGTTATTAGATGTAATTTTACCCTCGGTTAGGGGTAAGATGGGAATCTTAACATCCTTAGGTTTAGAGTTCGGAAGCGGTTTTGGGAGCGGCGAAAAGGGCCTGCCATTGAAAGAAGATATGACTTTGAGAGACAGGTCTAGAGAGGAAACGAGATCGGGAACTAAGTCCTGCAGCGAACCAATGAGGTCTATTTGAGCGTTGGTTAAGGTTTCCACACGGGATTCAAGCTGCTGCCGGACTTCTTTGATTGCCTTCATTTGGTCGCTGCCATCCGACTGGGACTCCATCTTTTTTGGTAAAGAATCAGTATTTGTTCCAAAATTGCAACACAATCAGAAGAAGCAGTTGGGACTGGGTTTAATGGAGGTTTCTGTAACTTCTGTTTAAGTGGAACCGGAAGCATGACGAAAAAGGGTAGACGTGCACCTGGCGTTTTATTCATATCGAATTTACAAAGACGCATTCACCACTTCCAGCCCATTTTATTACAAAATCAAATAGCCCAATTCAAGGTCTCCAGTTTGGCTATGCTACTTTTGGATACTCCACGAAGAAGAAAGGCCATGATAGGAGTCCTTCCTTAATTCTAAAAATTTAAATGAATAGGGATAAATTTCACTCCTTTCCATCATATTTTGAATACCTCTATTTCTAGACAATAATATTTTATTTCTTAAATTAATTAACATTTTAAATTAACATTTCAATAAAAAAGAAAAAGAAAAAAAAACGAAGTTAATTTATTTTTTAAAAATATATGGAAATCAAAATAAAACATATAATTTCAAGAAAAAAAAATGTTACATTTAACACCCTTTTGGAATAGAAATGGATGTTCAATTGCGAATCAAGGAATTATTTTCTTTTAATAAACAACAAATATTTTGAATACAAGGAAATACATACAAAAAGAACTCCAAAATGAAGAATGAGAAGCATAAGGTATGTATATTCATATTCATTCAAATATTGGTTAAACATAAATAGCTTCTTGTGATTCTTCCCAATTAGTAGACTACTGGGCACCCTTCCATCACTGTCCCTTTGGCCGTAGGGCAAGAAGCATAAGGGCAACCATCAAGGTCATTTGCCCACCAACTAATCTTGACGTCCTCTAATCCCAAGCATAGATACAAGAGGACTCCCATAAAGGCCAAACCAGCATCCAGGGCACCAGAAAGAACATAATTGAAACGCTGCCATGATTGAGGCCTGTATCTGAACCAAACATAACCAGATAAGAAACCAACTATAATCCAGGTGGTGTAGTTTACAGCCGTGGCTGGTGGCATATTTCCCGTTGCACCTATCAAAATCGGCATGTTTATGAGTCTAATCCATTCTTGATTGGGAAAGGCCCTGTGTGCTAACCAGACCAAGACTGGAGCTATTGCACCTCCCAGGAAGAACCAATTGACCATTGCATAAGTCCCTAAATCACCAAAGATTCTACGAGGGCCGATTAAACCCCAGATCACCGAAGCATCATAGAAGACATGATCACTTGGACATGTCCAGACTGAATTTGGAGATGTGGAGTCACAGATTTCTGGGATTGTCTCCATTAACCACCAGGCAGTGGTCAAGTATACGAAACCTGCTATGAACGTTCCTACAATCTGAAGAAATTTTGATGGTTTAATTTTTGTAGAGTAATTATCAATAGAAAGTTCTTGTTAAAATTTGTCAAAGAAAAAGGCTAACCAACCTGCGCCATGAACATTGTCCTTGGTGGGATTTTCATGTAATGACCAAGTTTGAAGTCTTGCAGAAATGTTATGGCCTGTGACATGCTTATGTAGCCATAAACCTTGAAACACATGTTGGCTACTGGATAACCGGGATAAATGTATCCGATTATATACTCAGTGATGATATTCAAACCCGGTGTCTGTCATATGATCATTTCATAATTTGCAAAGAATTACTTAGAGCAAAATCACAAGCACATGTTGCCAATGTATGTTGTGAAATTAAATAAAAAAATGTGTACCTGATTAGTGATTGCAGTGATGATTCCGATCGGCAAAGTGAAGAAAAAGGCGATTGCGCAGGCTAAAACGACACCCCACCAAGGCAGTTGAAGCTGTTCATTGTAGTATTCACATGCAAAAATGGTAAATGCAATATTAGTAACCAAAATGCACCAAAACCACCATTCGGGAACTTGTTTATATTTGCTCATGAGTTTGGTGTGTATGTCCATGGTCTTCTCTTGAAAACTTGATCTGCTCTGCTCCCATATTTCTCTGCATTTTGTGTATAAAAACTTGAAATTCAGCTCTTAAAAAACTTGAATTTTGTAAATGAAATATCAGAAGTAATTCATGTATTATACCTTCCATGAAACAGAAGGACATGCATGACGGTTGAAGAGAGAGCAGCAAAACCAACTCCGTAAGTCATTGCAAAAAAGGTACTGAGATAAAGAGGTCCCTCTTTCTCATAAGCAGCAACATCCAGATGAAAATTCGAGTTAATTATGCTTGAAATGTTATAAGAATGGCCTGCGGCAGTAAAGAGACCATCTGAAAAAATTGGGAAGTTCTTGGCTTTATAGATATTAAGCCAGTATGCCATGGGAGTGAGAACATACATAATAAGGAAGAACCCAACTGCAATATTTGCAGTGGCGAACCAGGGGCTAGCCAATGGACTTCCCAAGTAGGCAGAGATGGAGGACCAATCAAGTCCAATGGCGGCAATTCCGAGCCCTGATAAACCAGAACCAAGCTGCTGTGCAAGAACTGACGTAGGGAAGAACCAACATATCCAGGAAAGGGAAGTTAACATTTGGAAGAGATATCCTGGGAAAACATAGTAAGCAAAACTGCAGATGAATGCGATCAAGAAGAACTGAGTTCTTGTTAGACCGCCCCTTGGTCTTTCTTCTTTCTCGTGCAATGCCCTAACAACACAATATATTGATCAGTTCCAGCTTGATCAACATTAACATTCTCTACATCTAATCGAATGAGCATATCATAATAGTCAATTTGTCTCAAAATTAATACAAATCCAAGCTTTCATTTTATAATACTCCCTTCAATCCTAATTATAAGTTGTAGAAAAATGTTTCATGCAAAAAGGGAGAAAGCATGGGTAATATTGTAAAAAAAAATCTAATAAACTACTAATAATGACTTATAATAAAAGACAAAGAAAGTTAAATCAAATTATTTTTATAATTAGGAACGGAAGAAATAATATTTAACAACAACTATGTTATACTAAAAATACACATATAAAGAGATTATATTATGATCACAAACCACTTATATTTTAAATAAATAAATAAAATAGAATAGTATTCAAGGACATGTAAATCATAAAGAATTACCTCATTGAAGGCTACGTGAAATTTACATATGTGTAGCAAAAGTTGTATCTTTGTCAAAAAATCTATAATCTTGAAAAATAATATTTCTTTCGTCATCATCATATAGAATTCTTTTTTCATTTATTAGAAAAAGAAAAGAGAATTTTACTAATATAAATAGGATAAATAAGTTAAGTATTGTTTAACTTAGTGATAAATAGTAATTGATATAAAAATTTTGAACGTAAGACACAACAAGAAGAATAGATAAGAGCAAAAAAATAAAATAAAGACTATAAATAATGAATATTTTAAATATAAATAAAATTATAGATAAGTATTCTCAACATGGGATGCAAAGGAGTATTTTGCGTTTTGCATTAATAAAGAAACCACTATAAAACTAAGCATCATATGGAACTTATGGAGAAGGTTCTTTAGCTTGCGGGAGGTGGGTATAAAAAATATATTTTTGGTGTAGTTGGTCTTAATAAAAAAAGAAATTATTAATATAAAAATCATTGTTAACTTTTTCGCCCTAGAATCTTAATCATTGTCCCACATCACAGCTGACATTTCATTTATTTTATAGCACGTCGGTCGGTCGGTCAAAGAGATCTAACACATTCCGTGGAAGTAATAACAGCCTAACCCCTCTAATTTCCAGTCACAAATCACAAGAAAACGAAATTTTGTAGATCCAAAAAAATATGCAGTGAAAAAAAATAAAATGCTGTCTTTTTCTTTTTTAGAAGAGAGTTTATATCAATTACTTTCTCTAACATTATTTATAAATTAAAATTAAAATTTTTTATTATTAAATATAAGTTATTATTATTATTATTATTAATTTATTAAATATTTTATTAATTTTTTTATTATATCAATTTCTTTTAATCCTCGTTAGTTGGATTAGTTTATATTTACTAGTCACGATGAAGTAAGTAATTACCGGAACAAGGAGACCTGGACAAGATTGGCCGGCCACCACATGGCTGCAGGCTCCACCAAGTACCTCCTGAATATACCAGCCCATCCGAACCCCAGCACCTACCGCCATTCACACCATATCCAAACAGAAAACCTCATCTTTTAACATTTTTGTAGAATTCAAATATATTCTGTTGAGACAGAGTTCTGATTACTTAACTAACCTGAGTTGTTAGAACAACGATCAAGGATACGAAGAAAGTCATATGCTTTTGGTAGAAAATCTTCACAGCGGTAACTATGTGAATAGCGTAAACAGTACCGGCACCGGAATTTGCAAATATGGTTATAAGCACGTGTTCTTTGACATTAAAAGGACCTGGATTTAACGTAAACTCCCAACGACTCCCTTGGAAGAAAACTCTGTCCGTTATTTTAGCAGCCATGAATTGACCTAGAGGAACCACCGCGATCTGAGCGGATATGGCAGTGATGGTCATAGGCTCCTTACGGTACCAGAAGAATTGATTGAGAAATGATAAGAGAACGCATGAGAGAGTGCCTAAGAACCACATTCGGAAAGTGAGGACCGGTATGGAAGGGTCATCGGTGGTAGGTACCGTGAGTGCCACCTGCAGGACTGTTGAGTTTTCCTCCGATTCAATAAAAATATCTTCTTCTTCAGTGAGTTTAGACTGAGAACTGGAAGCAGAGCTGCTGCTGCTATCATGTCTGGTTACTGCAAATTAAAGATGTATTAAGATATTTATTTTTTATAGATACAGATATTCAATTGAGAAGGCAAGTTTTGGTATGAATTAATTGACTTACTTAGAGGAGCTCTGATATAATCTGATGGTTCTTCCTCCATCGTTTGTCTGTGTTGAGATGCGAATTGAGAAGAAGAAGAAGATGAAGAAGAGTGTCGTTGATGTTACTAACAAACCGTTCTTGTATTGTAATTGTACTGAATCTAAACTAAAGTGAATCTTAGCTTTTTGCATCTCTAATCTTTTTCGTTGGAAAGAAAGATGACGTTGACCGTTAAATTACATAGAGTTTGATGACTGAGATGTTACAAAACCTGCTCCACGTGACTTTCCCCACTCTTTTATCTTATAATTATTGTATTCCGTCCGTACAAAATTACATCTCATTTTAACCTTTAAAAAAAAAATGATCTTTTTTATAGGTTTGATACATACTGCCTGTTTATTAAAACAAAATTGAAAATGCATATGAAGAGAACGTAGAGAATCTTATGTGGAAAAGATGGTGGAAACAAATCCATTACAGATGCAATCTAAAATATATGTAAAATGCATATATTATGAAATTATAATAGACGTGACTTCCAATAAATCCAAATGACACAAAACCTCTACCCCTATCATTAAGATCAATGATAAAGGAATTAAAATGATTTGATTCAATAATTCGGAGAGAGTGAAGTGTACTTTCAACAAGAGAGAAAAACATAAA
>JAWZTD010000109.1:1100470-1110533 GCA_035221335.1 Echites panduratus
ATCATAGATATTGGCAAAAAAAATGTCCATATTAGGGATTGAGATTCTGCATAAAGTGATTAGTGCCTTTGAAGGTGCGAATTCTTGTATTATGACTCTTATTGCATAAAAAAGTGCATGGAATCTACAACAAGAGTGGACAGAAAATTTGGGACATGGGATAAAATTATATGTCAGATGATTCCCCATATCTGCAGCAAAAAGTGAAAAATCCTCAGCAGTATAATCCATGCGCTCTGCCTATTATTGATCTTGGATTCTTGTTCTTAGATGTGTGTTGTAGTAATATAATATCCATGTGAACTTCTC
Organism: Echites panduratus; assembly: GCA_035221335.1. Classification (NCBI taxonomy): domain Eukaryota; kingdom Viridiplantae; phylum Streptophyta; class Magnoliopsida; order Gentianales; family Apocynaceae; genus Echites; species Echites panduratus. Next base: position 1,100,780 of record JAWZTD010000109.1, read on the forward strand.
TGCTGCGGTTGTTGGTATTCTTGATCAATGAAGCACCAAGTTCTAAGATCCTTCAGATTATAAGCTGCTGATGCTCTATATTCTATGGCCCAGTTTTTCCATTGAGAAACTTCAGACACTTTCCATTGGCTTCATTGTTTTCTCATCTTTCTGTTGTTCATTTAGCTTTGTATTGGTATTATCTTGTTCCTGTTTTTGTTTGTCATTATCTGCTGGCTTAAATTCTGCCATTTCTGCTAGAACTTGAACTGTATCGACGATTCCTTCAACCCGGGAAGAGATGTCAGTCAGTAGAGAAGCAAATGTAACTAGTGGAATGATTTCAGCTAGAGGCATGGTAGTAATAGTCAAAGCTGCTTCTTTTACATCATTTCCTGGAGAATTTGTCTCTGAATCCATTGATGGGATGCAGAATGCTGGAACAGATCTTAAGTAAGTTTGAAGATCTTCCACTGCACCATTCATTTCTTCGATCAAGAAGTCTATTTTGGATGATTTGGTCATTATCTCAAGGCTTTGTGCCAATTCCTTGAGTATGCAAGAAGTGCTGGAATTTACTCTCTTGCAGATGTCACTGAATTGCTTGTTCATCAACTTGGATGCCTGCAGCAGTTCAATGAAATCAAGATCTTGGGATGATCCAAAAATGGAAAAGTCAGTTAAAATTTTTGTTTTAATCTTTTGCAGAAGTCAGTCTGCACCTGTTTTTTGTTATGGATGCAACTGTTAAGTGCCTCTAAGCAATATCCACAGCTTCTCATGGCTGCACCAATTTTAAGGTACTGTCCCCAAGGATGATGGTAACTGAAGCTGCTATGAGGAGGCTCCCATCGTGCAAAATTAGCCTAAAAACCAACAATTTCCATCTTTAAGTCTTAACATATTCATCCCATGGAAATATGTTTCCTTGTTTCTTATGATCACCGAATTTAAACCTACCATTGCTTCTTCAGAAGCCTTGGAATTTAGAATACACTTGTAAGCCAGGAGATTTCCATTGGAAACCTTAGAATCTTTCGTGCTGATTTCTCTATCATCAAAATATTCAGAGACACAACCTGAAGTGAAAATAAAGATCAGAATCAGTGAAGAATGATCATAAAGATTCCATCTTTACTATACCAAGTTATGATATTCTTGAATCTTGATTACTTACTGTCTAAAGAATTGGCAAGTTTAGTCATGTTTCGAGTGATCAGGAGTTGAAGTTCCCCACCAGCCCAAATGGGGAACACAAGCATGTTTGTAAGAATGCACAAAGAAGTTCCAATAATAATGGTTGATAATCTTTCATGTGCCATACTTAGAAGCTTCTCCACACGGTAACCAGACACTGAAACTAGACTGAAAGTTAGGATGAAGATCATAGCACCATAATCGAACCTTGCTTTCACTGCCGGAATAAATCTGGAGAAAGTTGCAGCAGAAGCTGGAGAATGATGGAATACATAGTTCAGCAAACTCATAGGAGAACAGATATGCAACCATTTAAACTCAAAGCTTGCATACATACCTAATAGGAAGAGCATTACCCCCATAATAAAGGGCTCAATCTTGTCTCCAGAACTCTGGGCAAGCCAGTGGATTCCTACTGCTAGGAATCCTGCAAGACAAGTTCCCATGATCCTATTCAAGGATTTAGAGACTGTTGCACCTGCAATTCACCATCAGCATGTTTATTGAGCTTACACATTTTCATTCCAATTCAAGAACAGATAAGAAATGGAAAAGAATCAATCTTGATTTTAATACTTACCCACAGTGTATTCAAAGACCACAACAACTGTCATAACTGCCCACATAGCATTTCCTCCGACACCGTCATACAAAGGTCTAATGTAGTAAAACAATGACACGACAGATAGTGCTGTTCCTACTCTAAGACAGTGGATCACTTTTCTGGGATCATCATTTCCTATATGCCATGCCTTCTTTAGAAATTTCCACACTCGATTGAACAAATTCACAATAAAGGACTTCAAAGAAAGTATGAACACATTAACCAGGCTCGATGACTCAGGTACCAAGGCCTCTGACCGGTTTCTGTCCACAGTTATCCTCCATTCAAGCCTCCCGGTATCTGCAGATTCCTTCAGGTTACTCATATTCTCTGAAATGCAGAAGGGATGAAAATATGATTGCTTTTTTTTTTTTTTTTTGCAACCTCAATAGCTTAGCCCTACTGTGGAAACTAAACTAAGCCCATGTTGATGCTTTTATACAAAAATGATGGTGCTGATTGCTGATGCTGTGACACTTAAAATTGCTTTATTATCAATACAGAAAAAACAAGATGTTCCATTTGTTTTAGAAATCCGTTTCTGGGTTATCACTGGTAATTAAAATTTCTCTGCAGGTTAGGTCATGAAATTTTTTACACAGTCCGGGCACTGCTGAGCTAAAGAACACCACTAACCTTAATCTGCATGTAGATATTAGGTCACATTTTTATCAATAAATTATGGCATTATGTTGCATGTGGAATTCTTTTGGTAGTGTCCTGCATGCCATGTTAGTTCATTTTGCACTTACTGCTGAATCTTTTGATAGCATCATAGTCATAGCTATGAAACTTTCTGAATCAACAAGAAGATTATATACGATAATATTTTTAGATGTCATCTAAGATTGGACTAAAAGACCTTGAAATAAACTGTCTTACAACATTGAACTCTCTAACATCCCAGTTTTTGCAGGAAGAAACTTGTGTATTCAAGAGACAGTTATTTAAAAAGAAAATGGATAATGACAGGAGACAAAAAAAAAAAAAAATAGGGAAACCAAATTAATGACATGAAGATTCTGTTAAAGCCGTCTATAGTGGATTCCACCTGAAATGCATTGTGGCTCATGAGATATACATATTTAAGCATATTTTACACTGTAGCTTCAGCGGTTTCCCCTCTAGTGGAAAGTTGAACTCTAAATTAGCATGTTTCTGGAATTTTCTGTCCTCCACGGCTAGAGTAGATTAATATTCTGCTCAACATATTAGGTACAGAAATGGACCCATTTCAGGTCAGGAGCATATCAAAACTTTCTTTGCCTGTTTGGATTGGTTTCTTCTTACTTTTTTAACTTCTGAATGGGAGAAGCACTTATCTCAAAGTGATGGAAGCTTTTCCACAGTGCACTGATTTGAAAAGCAAGCTCAAATATCAAAAAAAGCTGTTCTTATACTTAATTCTCCTTAATCTTTCATTTACCCTTGATTACATTCTTGATCTTGTCTTTATTAAGTATTACAAAGCCAAAAGAATGTTTTGTGATTCTTTAACATCAGAACTTACAGTTGTACAGGATTGATTAGTCCTTTTCCTTCCCTGCTTATTCTGTAAGTTCTAAAAATCTTTGGTTGGATGATTAGTTTACACTTTGATTTGGGATTTTTCTTTTCACAATGTTGAAATCCAAGAATCTAAATCAGTGGGAATCTCTGAATCCAAAAGATGAAATCTTGCAAAATCACTCTTTGTATGACATGATACAACATGGTACAAAACTTGGAATGAAAGCATTGAGAAGTACAATTTGAACCATGAGGGGTCATATATCCATATGTGAAAAAACAACAGAAAGACTAAAGAAAAGAGTCAGAACTAACTAGTTGGTCAGCTAGAATATATGTACATCTTGTGGCAAAAACTAAAGGAAAGCAGTATAAGCTAGGGAGGAAGGAAAAATGCAGACAAGAACACTGGCAGAAATGGTAAGTCTTACGTGCTGCTGCTGTTTCCCTCAAATGGCAATTTGCTGCCACCGAGAGAACCTTCTCCCCCAACCAAAAATGAAAGCCAGGACTATCCAGGATTATGAATCTAACAAAGACTACTGCTGCTCCAATATGGACAAAAGCACAGAAGGATGAAATTTCAATCTTTTGTACTTCAAAACCACAACATTTCCAATGGTATAGTGGCCGCCTTCCTTCAAAACCATTGTAAGAATTACTCCATTCGCTGATGCCTAAGGCACTTGGCCAATGCCATTATGAACATGAATGTCCAAAAGAATTGTTAGCCAAGCTAACAGGAACTGGCACACGACTGTTGGCAATTGCTGAAAAGACATGCTTCTCCACCCATAGTATTTACAAGATCTGCACGTTTGTCTACTTCAGTTGGATCTGCCAATTGTAGAAGCTGAACAAGGGAAGAGAACACCTCATGCCTGGTTATCTGTTGGTTTTCCTAGAAGAAACAAAAGCATTCATGATCAACATACAAAACAGTAAAAAAGTAGAAGAAAATTAAAAATCAATCTTTTTCGAAGTATTTACCTCAGCCTCAACAGTGAACTGAGCCCTTAACCTGTTTTCATGAACTTCCATCACTCCTTTCAAGATAGTCAATCCAAAACTTTGAATTAGATCAACTATTTCTAGGAAGAAACCCCGCTCATCACATAGGATCTGTTTTTCATAAAACAAAAGTACACGTATTATTAGGTTCTCTCTTCTTAGCATTATTTCAGAAAAGCTGAAAACAAATGTCTCTTCTTACCTCAATTAGCATTTGGCCAGGGGTACTAAGGTCCTCAACTATCAATGGACAAAACATTGTTTCATTTCCAACTTCACAAGCCCAAGTTACACCACTCCTACTGCTGGCCTTTTCGTTCTGGATCACCATCTCATTCTGTTAGAATAGAAATTAAGATCATGCAAAATTCTCAGTATGCAATTATGTCTGAGAACTCTTCTAGTTTTGAAAGTGATGGTGATAATTGGAAAACTACAAGCAATGAGTTGTTTATTACCTTAGGATCATCAGATTGTTCAAAATGTTCAGCATGTCTTGTGACACCTTGCAAGAATAGCAAGTGTTTTATTGTTCGGTGCAGCAAACGGTCAATGCTCATCTGTTGCATAAATCAATAATCACACAAATTAAATGAATGAAAGTGCAGAGGAACATCTGCATATGGTATGATTTCTATTCTTTTTTTAAAAAAATTTTTCTTTTGAGGCCCTGGAAAGTCAGGATTCCTCTAATTTGCAGGTGCGGCAAAGGTTTTTTTACGATGCATTTGCTAGAAGTATGGAAACTTTTACATACCTTCTCACCATTGGGGATGAGTTCCCTTAAGTCTGCAAGACGTGCCGCAATTTGTACCCTATCTTTTGATTTCTGTTTGGTCCCTGGCTTAGACCTTTTCTTTTTCATTTTTGCAGGTTCTTGATCTTTAGGAGATGAAGCAGTGTGTCCTTCAATAACACTACTACTGACACCAACGCATGAACTAGATCCCAATGTTCTGGTGGCATCACTTTTTGATTCGAAGTGGTTCGTTTTGTTTAGAGGATAGACAGCCGACACAGGATCTGTACTTCTGGCAAAGCCAGGAAGATAGTTCACCTGATTACTGCCAATCGAAGAACTTTCTATTTTCCTTCTTTTGGCTGTAGAAGATAAATGATCATCAAGATCAGATCTAGCAACTGAAAAGGTGTCTCCAGTTATATCATCAAAATGTTGATATAGTCCTAATTTAGAGAATAAGGTGTTTGTTGTGCCCTTCCTGCATTTGGCATATAGCTCAGAGACACATTCAGAATTGGAAGAACTAAAATTCAAGTGGCCCCCACTAACACCTGGCATGCATTCTAGAGAGCTTCTACATCCAAGATCCATTCCAGGACCTCCAAACAGATTGCCACTTCCAAACATATTTGAACAGTTCTCCTTTTCGGCAGTGTCAAATGAATTCGTGACTGAACTTTGCACTGAAGTAGATGACCGATTTTCAGAAATGATTTTGGTTGGAGTGTTACATCCTTTTGGACTTAATGATAATGAAAAAACTCCTGATGCATTTGATAAGTCACCACTCAGTGCAGCAGAGACCATGCCACAGCTCTGATCTGTAATCGGAGCGAACCGTGGGGAAGTGTCTTCTATGCCACAGTATTGGGAAAGGACATTGGAAGAAACAATTTCTTCCAACAATTCCCCAAATGTGTTGTTAGTAGTTGTACTTTGAACTTGACCACCAATTAAGGGAAGTGATGAACATAAATTCTTGCAGTTAATTATGTCCCGAGAACAATTTCCAGATGTATTTTCAGCATCAGAAAATAGCCCATAGCTGCAACCTGAATTCAGAATCAAGCTTTCATGTATCCATGGGCTGTTGTAAGGGACTTCAGAAGATGAGAAATCAAAGAAAGCAGATGCTTCCTTAAGTGATTGCTGTAGCAGAATATCAGAGGCCCCATCAGAGTAAAATTGAGATTCTGTATTGGCAATGAAGCTGTTTCCATACACTGATGGTTCAGTTACAGGTGCAATTATGTTCTGAAAATCTGAAGTGGAAAGAAAGGACTGGCTAAGATTTGCTGCAGAACAACTCATCTTTACCAAATCATTGCAGCTATCACCATGTTCAAGTTCAGGACTTCCGTAATGTGGATTCTTGCTTGACAATAATGAAGTAAACAACCCATTTGTGCCACGAGTGTCCATATCAGAAGATGATCGTTCACTTTCAGGCAAAATAAGCCCGTGAATAATTTCAATCCTTTGAAAAAGCTCTCTTGTTTGATTAACAAATTCCACTCTCTCTGGAAACTGCAACGGGAAAAAAATATTTCATTATCTTAGTGCAAGAAATCATCTCTACATAGTTCTGTTTTGATGGGTTTATTTCCGGAAAGTACAATTATAAGTTTACTAATAAAAAATTAAAAATTTGAGCAGACTAAACAAACCACAGCAAGAACTTAAAGAAGTCTAAAATGAGTATTATCTGTGCTTGTTCCGGCAAAGGAGGTATGGAAAAAGAGAGATTCTAAAGTGAAAAAATCTCACCATCAGTAATTTCCTCAGTAAGGTCCTACTCATCATATAAGCATAGCAGGACAAGAGGAATTGGATAGAACACAAGAATATGACTAGCTTCAGAGGACAGGGTTAATCAGATGCCTTAAATGATAGACCTGATCTTCTTGACACAACTAGATGTGATGCCTTTAAAAAAGCTCTTCTGTTACGGAGAACCAGAAACCAATTTTCAGCTCTTTTTGCAAACTGACTTGATCTATGACTCTACATAATGCAAAGTGCTAAAAGTATTAAACTACTTTACTATTTAACTCAGCATACTGCCCTAGTAACACACTGACCGATGCATAAAGTTATGGAGATGGTAAAACCTGAACAAAAGCTAGGGTTGTTGAATTTGGAACATACTGGGAAAGGGGGACAGTGAAACAGACTAATACTAACCTTTTCAGTGGACCCAAATTGCACCACCCCCAGAGATTCCACTGAGATTACAACAATTGTCTGCAAGATGTTATTTTGATCATTAAGCACCAGTTCCTGATTACTCCTGAAGAATTGATCTAAATGATAAAAGAGGTATTAAAAATATGAGCCTCGGGTACAAAAGTATTACCTTTATCCCAATGGAAAATTGCTGATCTAGCTCGGAGTGATCCTGTAGGATGGCAAAACAAATTATCAGAAAGTGAACCAATCAGACTGAATAAAGTTAATAATAAAACTGAATCAATACAAATGCACTTGCAGCCGCTTAAGTAAAACACAAACCTCAAATATATCAGAACGCTCAACTGATCCTGCAGGAGATTGAGTTACAGAATGAGCATCTGCGAGGATCCATCTGTGCTTCTTAGAGAAAGCTACTTGGCCAATTAGCCTATGTGAAAGAAGCAAATTTTAGTCAAAGGCAATGACCCTTTTGGAGCAAATTGTTTAAAGATTCAATTTTAACTGGGAAGTCCACAACATACCCTCCACCTAGTATGTGAACTTGTAGAATCATGTCGTCAACGAGAACGCCCATTTGTTCTTCATAATAAGCTTCTTGTAAAGTCAATAGCCTGGCATCGGAACATCAGAGAGGGCCTTGAGAAAAAAATATAACAAAAGGCAATACTATTGTGTTTAATACCATAAAAATTTCACTGGATGCTAATATACTAATCTCTCTTATTTTTTAAATTTAAAATCTGGGAGGTATCCTCTATCCGGAACTAAACAAAGAGATTCAAGGTTTGGCTTTGTACTAAAATTTCTGGACATTTCAAAGTCGCAAAGATTACCATCAAGAAAAAGCTGAACATGAGATGGAAAATTTTCATACCTAAAGATAGGTATTCCCTTCCTTATATCCATTATAGAGAAAGCTATATTATCGTTTGACAAAGAGATAGAAAGTGAGACAAATGGAGAAACATAAAATGTCCACAAAACAAAAAAAACAAAAAAAAAAATACAACTATTCTACAATTTCGATTATGAAAACCTACTTTGGTTTAGCAGGTAAACTTTTGGGCACTACAAGAAAACATGAAGCTTTTTTTTTTTTACTTTATCAATAATTTTCCAAGACATGATTGCCCATGTCAAGGGACCAGAAAAAAATAGTCATCAGGAAAACCAAAAAAGATGCAGTCTCGGAAAGAAAACATGAAGATTAAAAAAAAAAAAAGTGTGTATTAAGACATGCATTCATTCATTTTCATGAGAGAGAAAGGTTGAGGAGAAAGATGGGACATTGCTTACGAGGAATTTCTCTGATCAAAACCCCAGAAAACACCATAAGACCATCCATTACTGCAAGAAAGACTCCTGAGTGCTTCTTTTACCATGGAATCACAACTTCCAGCATACATTTTGCCAAAATGAAATCCAAGAATATTGCAGCTTCTTCTTGCTACTATACACCAACCAGGAACAAGTGCAAGTCAACCCCCCAAGCAAGAAGAACTAGCCTTTCAGAAAATCAAATTCTGGGACATCGAGAAGACAAGATCACTATTCAAAAATCACAAAGCAAAATTTTTCCAGTCCAAAACTGTACTCCACTGAAACTCTTATCTATATTTTAAAGAACAGAACTTTATGCAGACACTGAGAAGGCCCAGCAAACAAAAGTAAAAGCAGACGTTTCGTTTTGGGAAAACAATGAATGGTTCTGAAAGGCACTTATGCTGGCAGAAGCAGGAGGAGGAGGTGGGAGTAGCAACGAGAAGATGACGGTTGAATTTTTGAACCCAAAGGGCAAAGGCAAAGCCAAAAAGCACTTCCTACAAAACACTGCAAGACTATACAAAAAAACAGAAATAGATTATATAAAGTGGACAGATGAAAGAGAAGACAAAGAAACAAAGATGGGAAGAGAATTTAAAGTGGATTCAATGTATAGAGAGATATTCTATGCGTACATAACTACATACAGTATAGACTATATATATATATATAGAGAGAGAGAGAGAGAGAATTGTGGGTAGAGAGGCCAAGAGGGATTTGTCACTTTTTTAATCTACTATGCAAGAAGAATGGAACAGAGATTTTCCTCATTTATGCTTTACATAAACATTTATGTCTCTTTATATCTGTCTTTTGCTAACATTATCTTTTAGGAAAATTTTCTAATCCTTAGGAGCTTTTTGGTTATTTATTTGATTGATAGGTTGGGAATTGAATATTTTAAAAATAAAATTTATAATTTAACTTATATTCTTACAATATCTTTAATTTAAAATTTTAAAATTCATTATTAAATAAATCACATTATTGTTATCATATTAGATTTTTTTTTTAAGTTGCATTTTGTATTTTCTAGAGGATGTGACAATCCATTTCACAACTAATTAAAAGTTAAAACTTGAGAATAATACTTTTAAATATAAGCAAATGACATATAGCATTATTCGGCTTCAAATCTTCTACTATATTTTCTATGTGATATTTTCTTCTTTTGCATAATATAAATCTTACAAGTA
>JAWZTD010000109.1:1115667-1126715 GCA_035221335.1 Echites panduratus
ACCCAAATTCCTCCAAAAATGCCAATACAACTCCATTAGACCACCCAAAACCAGTCTGCAATTCCAAAATCAGGTAAAGCAATATTCCATTGGTACGCCTTAAGTAAGTAATTGTTTTGAATGTGACTAAGAATCATTACAAAATTGATCTATCTATTTATATGGTTAAAGTTATAAAAATTGCGCAGATTTTTTATCAGCTGTATTCAAGAAAAGAAAACCATGAATGTTTAACGAGAATGATGTTTCACTTACTTGAGGAACATATTCACCGCCACCTCCATGTTCTCCGCACTTCTCAACATCGTACTTCTCATGCATACTACTTGTTTTCTTGTAAGCTGCATAATTTGTTCTGATCCACCTTAAAGCAATGTCTTTGGCCAAAGCTCTACCTTTCTGTGATCCACACCTTGCCAGACCTTCAACAATCACGTGTTGAAGAGGCGCCCAACCATTTGGAAAGTCCCTGTTTCAAATTCATTAACATTTATAAATACTAAAAAAAAAGTTCTTAGTTCCAGCAAAAATCAAGTGACAACTGGGTAAGCATAAGAAGAAAGCAATGTTTTACCATTGCTGCCCTGTATTTGTCAGAGAACTCGCAATCCCTGCCGGACGAAGCAATCCTGAAGTTTCGAAACTTTCGATGACTTTCTCCACCGTTTCACCATCTTCAGTTATGCAGACAAGAACTGGTATTGGTTATACTTCACAAGATATTGGAACTAATAGTAAGTCAATGTAGCTGACTACATATCAAACAAGATGGTCATTCCTAATCCAAAAAGGACTCCTGAATGATCGGATAAAGTTTATGAAGAGTAACAATTAAATCCTGCAACCATTAAGGCCCTCTTGAATACCAAAACCAATGCTCAAATGTGGGGTAAAAATTAGATGTATCTCTATTGTTTACCATTCACTTTTTTATCGAAAGGAGTGGATCATCTATCTAGTTTCTTCCTGTTTGGTTTGAAATTTCTCTACACCAACCCATACATATAAATAAATGTCAATAATCAAAACATAGAAAAAATATAGTCTAGATTTTAATAAATGAAAGCTTCCAAAATTTATAGAGCATGCAGGAACCACAACAGATAAAAAGAAAGAAAGAAAATAAAATCTCAAACCTGAATGGAACAAATTGATCCACAATGGGACAAAATTTGAGGCAAATACGTCATGATTTTGGTTTGAAGCTTCCCATGTATAAGCATCCTACGCCATGAAAAATGATCATATCTTATATACATTGTTATCTTAGAGATCATGCCAGAGACCCAGCACAAAAGCCTCACCTTGGATGCATTGTTCTTGCAAAGCCAGTAATCAACCCACTGTCCCATCTCTGTGTTCCAAAAAATTGAATTCATTGCCCTTTGCCTAGATTGAGAAGCTTCTTTAAACTTCATAGCCACACTGCTATCTCCAGTAACATTTGCCAAAAAGGCTATATCGAGTTCCATCTGACCCCGACACACAACATCATTTGTCTTAGACATAGAGCAGAATTTACTAAATCAGAACATAAATTATTTTACCTTCAAAATGAAGGCATTCAAATCTACAGGAAGAATAAATGTTGTTGACAATGTTGTGAGGTCAGATGCATTCCTGAAACAAGCAGGCCACATCAGAGGATCATAAATACGAATGGAATGGGTAGTAGTTAAATCTTGAAGTGAGCTACTGAAATTAGTGAAAGTGATGTCATTTAGAACATCAAAAGATTAATATGGTAAAAACACAAAGAAGAAAGAAAGAATAGAAAGGACTTGTATGAGCTATCAAACAGCCACAATGTAAAAGCACTAGTACTGACCTCATCCATCTTGAACTAAAATCCCGACCAGATTCAGCAGTAGATGCTATTTCGCGGTAAAGTTGTGTTTTCTCACAAGTAGTTAAGAGTTTTGCAGCTGTTTCTCTGTCCTAAGAGGTTAAGATAGTCTCATAAAATACTAATAAATCTAATATATCATGGGTACAACTGGAGGAAAATTTCTTCATTCATACAATTATTGAAGATTCTGGCCTGGGTTTATTCCACATTGCATAAAACCTACTTAAATTATGACTACATCCTTCAGCATCTTGGATGGTAACCCTATGCATTCCTGCAGAAGAAAATGAGCAAAACATGAGAACATTTTTGGCCTGACAGAGAACCATATTATGGCATAAACTGCAGAGACATTGATTTTGAAGTTGGAAAGTTGATTAGCAGTAAGGGTACTTCGCTAGAGAGAAAGCAGTATCACTAAGCCTAAAACCATATGTACCTGAATTCCAGTACTCATATTCCTTGAGCAACGCAGGGAGAGATTTTTGTACAAGATCCAAATCTCCAGTCCGACTATAGATGTCAAAAATCATAGAACTGAAGAGTGGAGGCTCACTGCAAATGTCATTTTTCATCTTAAACATCATGACTAGAAAGAGGCCAGAATATGATGAATCAAGGGAAACACTATGGATCAAGAACAGGCTAACATTTCTTTTAAAACCATAGGAAAATATAATAGGACTGATGGCAAGAGAACAATAATGCAGATGTAAAAAGTTCAGTAGATCCTTTGAAAAAGTTCAGATCAAAATTTTACTTATAAAACAGTAAAATGCCTAACAGTATTCACATCATGTATTAAGTAAAAAGCTATCAAATTTTAAAATGTGACACCATGTGCTTGAAAGAAAGCTAATGTCTCTGTAACTTTGTCAGGAGTTAGGGAAGAAGACCATGTGGCTTGCCTTCCTATCTTTTCAGCAGAACCAATTTTGTTTATTTACCATGAGCATCAGGATATGAACGAAACAATTAGCGGTAAACAGAGATATAATTGCCATGTAAAGATGAACTACTACTGCGGAGACATGATTCATAACGAAACCTACTTTTACAAATTTGAAGTTGTAATCTCAAAGGAATCTGCTAAGCACCTCCCAGAGAGTGAGGAGGCAGCTCTTGAGACAATCAAACAAAACAATATGTTTAAGGCTTTAAAAAATATCAACACAGATTCAGAGATTCATACCTCCTATTAGGATAATATGCCCTTGCACCATTGAGAACATAACCAAATTGATCAATTAGGGAGATAAGGTTAATGACAATCCCTTTTGCAGTTTCGTACATTTTGCTTGCCAACAAGCCCCTGCACCATAAACATATAAACCTTCTAAAATATGCTAAACAAAGAAGTACAGACACTACTAGATGTATTATTACTAACAGAGAGAGGAAAGAAAAACGGGGCAAGGAGCTAGCTAGAATGCCAAGGCAAGCAACCGTAAAAGAATGTGCTTCATAAGAATATACAAGTATTTGCTTTTCAGAAAGATCATACACTTACCTTCTCTGTGCTTAATTTGTTCAGATTGCACAAGATCATATTCCTATGGCAAGGAAAATGACAACTTTATTTTTACAGTGTTTTGGTTTAAATGGTACAGTTACCAGCTCTGGACCATAGGACATGGTACATAGAAACAGACCTTATTACCCAATAAGAATCCCAGTAGTACACTTCCCTGAATCGTGATCCTGGAATTATAAAAGGCTTATGCAAAGGCAGCAAAGTATGCATTTCCGGCCTATTCAATACCCTGTCAGAAACTTTCCTGCTCAAATTCTTCCACAGAGAATGAACCTCCAACGCCCAAGCCTTCATCTCAGCATTCTCCACCCCGGGCAAGAATCCTTCAGGCTCTGGAACAAAGTCCACCGGCTCAACATAAACTAAATCCTCATCAGCTTTTTCCAAATACTGCTTTATAAACCGGTTCAAGTCATTAGCCGATACAGAGTCATTCTCAGTTCTTGGTATCTTACTGAAAGCCTCTACTGTCTTCGAAAGATTGTATTTCAGAGACATATCAACATAAAGCTTCGGGTCAAAATTTTTGTGTCCATGGGTTTTTAATGCAGTTTCTTGAACAAGTTCAAGAAAACTAACTAATGGGGTTGCGGGTACAACAGGACCAAAATCTGTTGGTACCCAGGTAGTTGAATTCCGTGCTGCTACACATCCATCCATGAGCAAGAATGACAAGAGCCAAGTAAAAATAACAAAGAATAATTCTTGCGGGTTTCTGTCCATTTTGAAAGGGAAAGAAAAGAAGAGAAGGATCCGCAGTTGCCAGGGTAAACCTCTTACTGTGATTTATATAACCTTTGTTTGCAGACGGGGGGACCAGCTGGCCATGAGAATAAGCTATTAAACCTTAGGTGGCGTTCTGATCATTTGTTGTTTCGATGAGCACAACGAAGAAAATTAGCTAAATCAAATTACCAGCTCCAATGGCCTTTAGCATACTCCCATATGGACTATTCTATGGAAACCCAAAACAAGTTTTGAGTCATTTGTAATTACCACAGGTGGCTTTTCTTGGAGATAATAAGACATGTCAACCTAGTCAGTTTGAAGCCGTCCAACCAGCGGCGGCCATGATGAAGAAGCGCCAAATATGAAAAACAAATAATTTGTTTTCAATTTTCTGCTGAGATGATTTATTACAATATTCTCTACATTTTAACTTTTGCAGTCCATTTGTTTGTCTTCAACTTTGATTCTATTATCTACCAATGGCATCCCTACACATCCTGCCAGAGTGGTACTAGACTTCAGAATGAAAACCCCAGCTTGTCTTCAAGAGCCCACATCACATCTCTCATTATTGATATTGCTCCTGCCTCCTCTCAATTTGAGAACCTGTCACTGACTCACTGTTAAAGATAACTTCCACTAGGCGAAAGGGAAAAAGAAATTAGTATCAACTTTTAGATGAATCAAATTTCAAAGCAATCTAAAAGATTATGATAAGGTAACATCTTGCCCTTTACAAATTAGTGACTAATTCCTTTCTCAAAAACTATTCAATTTACTGGCAAAACAGGACCGTTCACACCATTCCATTGTGCTGATATCTATTCACAAGAAAGTGTGTAGAACCACTTAAATTATACATGATACAGTTCAAACTGACAGCAGTACAATATTCATGGAAGAGACCAGGAAGAGCAGAAATCAACTGGGTAGTATTAATGGAATGAACAAAAAAATTTTTCAAGCACTTCAGTGTCCTTTGGTTCTGCAAAGATTTCTGAATATCAAACAGAGCTTCAGTAATTGGTGCCATATTCAGCTCAAGTATACTTCATCATTGTAGCTTTGAACACAACATTACTTATTCAGGTACGAACAGAGGGGAGAACTGCAGAGAAATCATAAGAAAATGCATATAATAAAGGATCTGTGTTTCTCTCTGCACCTTACTTCCCCAAGTAATTAGAGTTCAAAAGCAACGGCAAGGTAGCATCTGGCTAGTCATGAGCCATAATGCTTCACCATAACCAATTGGCTTGTTGAAACGGCAGACATGTTGCACATTAATAAAGGAAGCACAGAAAATTGATATGCAAGATCATTTAGGAAATAAGAGTTTACTATGGGTAACCTTTTATCCTTTATGAACTAACCACTCTCTCTCTTACACACACAGACAGAAAGTGGTGTTCGATTTACTGTTATAACATGACTGTATTGGCGCCATTTTGTTGTGCTGATATCCCTTCACCTGAAGTGTACACACACTTTAAATATGAAATAGAGTTTCTGGGAGGCCTGAGCTGTCAGTCATCTATGAGAGAGTCAAATCCAAAAAGAGGTTGGCATGGATCCGAAATAGTGGTTAGGATGGGAATAAAAAGTCCCATTATGGTGGGATCAAATCATCCAAATGATGAATAGAAAGATTTAGTTTTAGTTCTCGGCATGGCAACCCATCTTCGGGCACAGGTAGCCAAGACCAGCTGGAGCGGTTGTGACAAACAACCTTGGGTACATCAAATAGGATTCCACATCTTTGATATGAAATCAAGCTATACAAGTATCTCAGGAATGGCCATCAAGTGAAAGTTGCATTTGGTCAATCCATGTCACACTGCTGTCATAGATCAAGGAGAAAATTTCATCGAGAAAAGTTGCTGAATGGTTAGCATAAATCGCATCAGTTAGTTGCAAATAATTCATAATCCCAAGGTTAATATAACAGAAAAATGTCACTTCTGAATTTTCCGGAAACGTAGATGTGACCAAACGATGAATGGATTGATTTTACTATATTTAGAAACAAGATTTACAATGGTGTCAAGAAATGTCACCCCTCAGAAGGTATTGGAGGAAGACAAGATATTTTCTAGTTGACAGATCCAGCCCTCCTCAACAAAGACTACTTACAATTAATACACATTAAATAGGCTGGATACATGAAGAACTGTGTATA
Organism: Echites panduratus; assembly: GCA_035221335.1. Lineage (NCBI taxonomy): Eukaryota > Viridiplantae > Streptophyta > Magnoliopsida > Gentianales > Apocynaceae > Echites > Echites panduratus. Next base: position 1,121,959 of record JAWZTD010000109.1, read on the forward strand.
TGATCTAACTTCATTACTTCGCTGACTACTTGCCTGGATATGCAAGAAAATGGATTCACGGACAGCCCACCTCCAAGTATTGAGACCATCCAAATTCCTCCAAAAATGCCAATACAACTCCATTCGACCAGCCAAAACCCGTCTGCAACAGAACACACCAAAATCAGGTAAAGCATTCCATACGAGTCAATCTGTCATTAAAACCAAGGTAGCATACATCTAAACTATTTCACATATCAAGCACAACGATATAAAAACGACGAAGCCTTAGGTAATTGTTTTGCACTTGACTAGGAATCATTACAAAATTGATCTATTTATCTGGTTGAAGTATAAAACTGAGATATCTAAACATGGTTAACTCTTTGGCTTTATTCACATGGATTCTTAAAGTTAGGTTTAGTTATGTAAAAAATGTAGGATATCTAAACATCCTAGCTTCTACAGTGACTTGGGTTTCAAATCTCTCTTTTATATCTATTTGAAGGTAATAGAAATTGTGGAGACACCATAATGAATACTTCTATAAAAAAGAAAAAGGAAAAAAAAACCAAAAATACTGAGCAGATTTTTGTTTGTAGGTATTCAATAAACAATGAATGTAACTAGAATGATGTTTCACTTACTTGAGGATCATATTCACCGCCACCTCCATATTCTCCACACTTCTCAACATCGTACTTCTCATGCATTGTACTTGTTTTCTTGTAAGCTGCATAATTTGTCCTGATCCACCTTAAAGCAATGTCTTTGGCCAAAGCTCTACCTTCCTCTGATCCACACCTTGCCAGACCTTCAACAATCATGTGTTGAAGAGGGGCCCAACCGTTTGGAAAGTCCCTATTTCAAATTCATACTAAATTACAGAACGTTTATAAATAAATTAAAAAAAGGGCTTATTTTCGAGCCCAAACATCAAGTGATCACTGGGGTAAAATAAGAAGAAAGCATTCTTTTACCATTGTTGTCCAGTATTTGTTAGAGAAGTTGCAATCCCTGCAGGACAAAGCAATCCTGAAGTTTTCAAACTTTCAACGGCTTTCTCCACCATTTGACCATCTTCAGATATGCAGAAAAGAACTAATATTGGTTATTCCTCATAAGATATTGGAGCTAATAGTAAGTTAAAGTAGTTGACTCCATATCAACAAAGAATTTCATGATGGTCATTCCTAATCGAAAAAGGACTCATGTATGATCAAACATAGGAAGAGTAAGCACTAAATCCTGCAATCATTAAGCAAGTCTTCAATACTAAAACTAATTCTTAAATGTTGGGTATAAATTAGATGTACTTCTAGTGTTTACTAATCATTATTTATCTAGTTTCTTCCTGTTTGGATTGAAATTTTTCTACATCAACCAATGCATTTAGATGTTAGCAATCAGGAGCATGGATGTAACATACAAAAATTATAGCTGGCAAATACAGAAGCAACATTTTTTTCTAGTAAAAAACATAAAGATCAGACCTGAATGTGCAATCAAAATCTGATTTTTAATAAATGAAAGCTTCTGAAATTTATAGAGCATATATGAAACCAGAACAGAAGTAAAATATTGACTCAAACCTGAATGGAACAAATTGATCCATAATGGGACGAAATTTGAGGCAAATATGTTTTGATTTTGGTTTGAAGCTTCCCATGTATAAGCCTCCTAAGTATGAAAAATGTAAATAATCTATACATTGGTATCTTAGAGATAATGTACACTAGTGCAATAAATCATCACCTTTGATGTATTGCTCTTGCTAAGCCAGTAATCAACCCACTGTCCCATCTCTGTGTTCCAAAAAATTGAATTCATTGCTTTTTTCTGAGCTTGAGAAGCTTCTGTAAACCTCAGAGCCACACAACTGTCTCCAATAATATTTGCCAAAAAGGCTATATCAAGTTCTGTCTGACCCCCAACACAAAACGTCATTAGTCTTAACCACAGTTACTAAATCGAATCATGAGCAGTGAAAAGGATGTTTAATTTTACCTTCAAAATGAAGGCATTTAAATCTACAGGAAGAATAAATGTAGTCGACAATGTTGTGAGGTCAGATGCATTCCTGAAAAGAGCAGACAACATCAGTGATTCACAAGAAACTGAAATGGGCAGAGCATCATTTTGATTTCTTCTTACATGTCTGGCCTCTGCTTACACATTCTTGTACCATGTAATTTGGCCATTGGCCATTAAATTTTCTAATTCATGTCTAATCAACACACTCTTTTTATTTTCTTTTTCTCTTTTTATTTTCTAAAGTAGGTATTTTGGGTCCCCACCCATAACACAACTTAACAAGGAGTACAAAACAAGGGTACATCAACACACTCTAAGCTTCTTAGGATGGGGCGGTCATGAGGCAAATTTGAATTCTTAGCAATGACCAGTCAGATCATAGTATGCATCAAATGGATAGTAGTTAAACGTTGAAGTGAGCAACAACTGAAATTAGTGAAAGTGATGTCATATAGAAAGTTGAAAATTAAGACGGTAAAATCAAAGAAGAAAGAAAGAATAGAAAAGAACATTTATGAGCCATCAAACGGCCACAATGTACATGCAATACCTCATCCATCTTGTACTAAAATCCCAACCAGATTCAGCAGAAGATGCTATTTCACGGTAAAGTTGTGTTTCTTCACAAGTGTTTGAGAGTTTTGAAGCTGTTTCTCTATCCTGAGAGATCAATTTAGTAGTATAAAATACTTATTCAAAAACATAACATATCATGGTAAAACTGGAGGAAATTCGATCTTTCATACAATCGTTGAAGATTCTGGCCTGGGTTTATTCCACATTGCATAAAACCGACTTAAATTATGAGTATATCCTTGAGCATCCTGAATGGTCACCTTATGTATGCCTGCAGAAGAAAATGAGCAACCAAAAAACATGAGAACACTTCTGGCATTCAGAGAGAAAGGCACTGTTCTAGAGAAAATGCAAAACACAAAGCCTGTAACCATGTGTACCTGAAGTCCAGAACTCATGCTCCTTGAGCAATGCAGGGAGAGATTTTTTTACAAGATCCAAATCTCCAGTCCAATGATATATGTCCAAAACCATAGAACTCAATAGAGGAGGCTGGCTGCAAATGTCATTTGTGACTTATTTCCTCGTGGACATCATAATTAGAAACATGACAGAATATGATGCATCAAGAGAAACACTATTATCAGGGACGGGCTAAATTTTTTCTTAAAAAAAAAAAACCTAGAGAAAATATCAGACTGATGGCAGAGGCATTGTTTACAATAATGCAGATGAAAAAATCAATTAGCACTATATTAACTTGTATATGACTGAGTTTCGATGTAGAAGATCTTTTTATAAAGTTTAGATAAAGAATTTCACTAATAAAACAGGGAAAATGCTAAACTATATGGTTGACTATTATTTTAATTTACTATATTCTAAATAGGATTATAATTGATTATGTTACTCTTAGATTGATTAGTAGTTACTGTTTGGTATACTTACCGTTTTGGTATCTTAGATTTCTATATATACATGTAATTATTTCTTAATAAGATTTGAGATTGATTTATCCTCCCAAACTCTAAAATTCTACACATATTCACATCATGTATTAAGTAATAATTTATCAAGTTTTAAAATACCATGAATTTGAAGAAAACTAATGCATGTCTCTAACTTTGTTAATCGTTAGAGAAGAATACCGCTTGTCTTGCCTTCCGATCTTATCGGCAGAACGAATCTAGTAAAATTTACAAATAGAGTGTGCCAAGCACCTCCCAGAGAATGATTAGGCAGCTCTTGTGACCATCAAATAAAGCAATATGTTAAGGATTTAAAAAATATCAACACAAATATCAGAGATTCATACCTCCTATTAGAATAATATGCCCTTGCACCATTGAGAACATAACCAAACTTATCAATTAGGGAGATAAGGTTAATGACAATCCCTTTTGCAGTTTCGTACATTTTGCTAGCCAACAAGCCCCTGCAAAATAAGCACATACTAAGATGCTGAACAAAAAAATACACAAACACCACTCAGTGTATTACTAGCACAGAGGAAAAAAAATGGAGCAGGGAGCTAGAACGCCAAGGTAAGCAACCTTAACAGATTGTGCTTCATAAGAATATACGAGTATTCAAGAACTACTCTCCGGAAAGGCCATATACTTTACACCTTCCCTGGCCTTAATTTGTTCAGATTGCAGACGATCATGTTCCAATGGCAAGAAAAATGATAGATTTATCTGTGTAGAGAGGTTTGGCTTAAATAGTATGTTATCTGCTCCAGGGTGTGGACAAATAGGTTGAAGGTGAAGTTCTTCTTCAAGTGGATTGTGGTCAATTAAATATAACTACATCAGCTTACAAATTCTGGGTGTTCCTAGACCAAAATCATCTCTGTTTACTAGTCGTATGGAATAAATTCTCTCAAAATCTCAAATCAGGAATCTTCTTAACTACAGAATAAGAAAAGCTGGCAAAAAGAATCTACAGAAACAGGATATAGAGACTCGCAGTAACCAGAAACTGACCTTATTATCCAATAAGAATCCCAATAGTACACCTCCCTGAATCGTGATCCTGGAATTATAACAGGATTCTGCAATGGCAGCAACGTATGCATTTCCGGCCTATCCAATACCTTGTCAGACACTTTCCTGCTCAAATTCTTCCAAAGAGAATGAACCTCCAACGCCCAAGCCTTCATCTCAGCATTCTCCACCCCGGGCAAGAATCCTTCAGGCTCTGGAACAAAGTCCACCGGCTCAACATAA
>JAWZTD010000109.1:1173583-1212093 GCA_035221335.1 Echites panduratus
GGTAATTTTACTTTTATACCCTATATTTAATTTATTAGAATTAAAAATAATAGATATGAAGAGATAATTAATGATGGTAATTTTATCTTTTAATTTATAATCATATCTCTTAAAAAAAATTGAACTATAATTTAAGATAAAAAAAAGGATTATTTTTATGGAGCGGAGTTAGTAGTTCCAATTTAGACTACCAATATAAATTGCACTATTAATCCATCATCACACATGCTAAAAATGACACAATAACTTGTTTACTATTTTTAGAATTTTGATGTTTTAGGAAATAAATATAAATCATTACTTTTCCCCTAAAAATTAAAATCCCTTATGTGCCTAATTTTCTGATGGAGGCAGAACCGACCGAGGGGCCCCGGTTTATTTTTATTTCTTTCCCCTTGATTCGTATCAATATATAAAAATTAATATTACTCTTTTTCCTTAGTTTTTTTTTTCTGGCATAAATTAATGTCTTTGACTTTCGTTAAATATATTTACTTCTCTCTCAAAAATTAGAGTCCTATTTAATAATAGGTAATTACTAGAAATGAAGTACGTTCTCTTCTCCATAGAGTGTGGAGCTGTAATTAATTTTAAAAAAAATACTTATTTCCAAAATTATTATCCATTTATCTGAAATTAAATATTTGATTTTAATTTATATAAATAAATATTAAGAAGTTTAATTGATTCAATTTATTTTATATTTAATAATATAAATTTCTTAATAAAATTTTAACTATATTTTACAAAATAAGATATTTATTTTTTAACAATTAAAGTAGAATCGTGCTCCCTCAATTCTAAAAATAGATTATGACTGATTTCGTTTCGTACATTACCTTCATAGGTACGACGATTGGACTGTTAGACACGTGGGAAAATTTAGACCAAGCAATGACGCTGAGACCATTCAAAACTTGCCACGTGTGATTTGTGACGTAAGCGCTGAGGTTTCCACTCGAGGACAAAGCACTCGGATATAAACTACCTATTTATATATAATATACCCCATATAATATAATTTCTGTCTAATAAAAAATAAAATTAATTTTCTATATTATTTAAAATTGAATGTTTCGTAAATTAATTTTAAGAACTTTATAAAATGAGAAATTTAATTTAAATATATTTAAAATAGAAAATAGAAAATTTAATTTTAAATAATAAAATTTAATTATTTTCTTAAATGAATTAAGATAGCAAGATTAATAAAAAAAAGCCTATTTTAATATATAATTATTTTCTTAAATGAATTAAGATAATAGGATTAATAAAAAAAGTTTATTTTAATTGACAAAACAGCTTTCCTCGTGGCTTCGAAGGATGCAGCTGCAAACTTGGATGTGTACACCAAAAACATGACGACCACACCTCCCCGTGGTAATGCTTCCCCAGTGGCCAAAAGGATTCATCATTCATCTATAAAAAAAAAAAAAAAACGGGAGAAAAATAAATAATAAACAAATACATACGCAGGTACCTTGTAGTCTTTTTGTCCTTATCAGTGTCTTTTGCGTGCATTCACGATCATTGCTGTGTACACCCCACACGGCCCACTGTACTCCTCGCTGCCATTTCTCCTCCGGCACCCTCACTTCCCCCACCAGCCCGTTTTGGTCCCTGCTTGGCCACGTGTCATTGTGTGGTCTGAAGTAAGGGGATAATCGAGTGGAATGAAAGATTAAAAAAAAAGAAAAAAGAAAAAAGCCTAGGTCCATTATTATTATTATTCGTATGAAAACATTTAGATATATTATTTTAAAAATTAAATTTAAAAATTATTTATAATTTAAATAAAATTATATTATATATTTATTCCGTTCAAAAAACATCTTTAATTTTTAAAAATTTACAAATACTTATCCAAAACTTCATGAAAGTTAATATATTCTTAAATTTTTTATCAAGTCAAAATAAGATATTTAATTTTAAATATTGAAATTATTATATAAATATGAAAATTTGACCCACCAACTAGTTTAATTAGTTTGTAAAATCGCACAATGCTAAGAAACCTGTATAATATATTTTTATATTTGATATTAGATTATATAATTTAAAAATTAGTATTTAATAAATATTTCATTGAAATTTTTTATTTTTGTTATATAATAAAAATATATAGTTAAAACATAAAAAATCTTTTTATATAAATTCATTCTATGATATATAATTTATTTAATTACATTCTAAAAAAACAAAAAGATTCAATAAATTATGAATGTTCATTAAACTAAATATATATTTTTATATTTGATATTTAGTTATATCCTTTAAAAATATTATTTTTCATGATATTTAATTAATTTTTTTATTATTATTGCTGCATTAAAAAAATTTGTAACTGCTGACAAGAGAGTAATTTTTAACAATCAATAAAATTTGAAAGAATGGATGTAGAAACAGTTTATAAGGGAATTACCGCTCAGAGACTAATGTAAGGATAAGATTTGTGAGGGTGCTCTCCCCCTTCCATGCTAATCAGACAAAGTCTATGACTGCAAATTAAACAGAATGACTAACTAAAAATAGAATGGCGATGTTGAAGGTGAGATTACCAATGGTAGTATAGTAGTACACTCTAGAAGGAGAAGGAGAAGAAACGGCGGAGGAGTATAGATTCGAAGATCAAAAGCTGAGGGTCCAAATCAATCCCAATCTCTTGGTGCCTCGGATGTTGAAATATATCGGTCCACTACTGAGGGAAGGAGGAATCTTTCTGCTTGAGCGAATCAGGGATGGTTGTCAAATTGGCTACTATCAACAAAAAACAAGAAATCTATGGTTCCAACAATCCCTATAGGAATGAGGCCAAATCCAAAACCTTCCAACTTCTCTATGAAGAAAGTTAAAAAGAATATAGTATGTGTTCTTTTCCTCCTTTCTCAGATCAGATCCCCTCAAGATATTGAAAAAATTCCCATGAAAGAATAACATCTATTATTCAAATCACCTTTCGGCAAAAAAACTTTCCACTCTTCTGCTGCTAATAGATATTATAATAAAAAAATATATTACGTGAATACGATAGAGTGACGAGGTAATGGGGAGTTGACAAGAAAGACATACATAAACAAACTGTACAATGTGGAGAGAGCAATATACTCTGAGAAAGGAGCCATCAACCAAAGCAGGTGCTTAAAAATGAATCATGAAGTAAGACTACAGCTTTTAGTAGTGCTGAACACATCAAGATAACAATTTAAAATAAGCACATACTAACTAAAAGAAAAACAAACAGGTAATGTGAAGTCAACTTTTTTTAAAGAAATAAAATGAGCAGCAATTTTGTCATCTAGCTTTGACAAATGACCTTAAAACTCCAAAGTGAATGGTGACAACAGATTAATTAAAGTATTATTGCTTGCTAGAGAGTAGTAATTAAAGTACATGTCTTTCACCAAAGAAATGTAATAATAATAATCTTTCATATAATGGGCTTAAATTGCAACTTGTTAGAAAGGCAAGGATGGGCAATGGTTCCCTTCCCCCAACAACCTGCCTATTATGTCAACCAGTGCTGCATATTCTGTCTATTGGGTGGTTTTGCAACCACTATAGCTGAATTTAAAACTAATCTTCATTATATAAAGATAAAATCAGTATTATATCCTATTCTTTTTCGCAGTCAATTTGGCTCAGAAATATCTTGTATCAAAGGCTAACATCAATTATCATGATGTATATACCAAAGAAAGCGATGTTATAAAATAAGGTGGGATGACAATAAACAAGTAAGAGAAGCCAGGAACAAGCCTTCATCCGGTGGCTACAAAAGCTTTCCTAAGCAATAATGACTAGGAGGAGTACAAGATATAGAAGAACCTTGGAAAACCACAAGTGGAATGGGTTTTCTTTGTAACATAGTGTGCACTTAAAAGAAAATTGACACTAGTTTTTTGTGGTTCCTTCCATATATGCAGACACATTTTCATTTCCCCCATGGCGTACATGCTACTAGAAATCAAAAGAAAATAGTGGATACACCCATTGTGAGGCATCCGGCAGCTACCCAAGGGCTCAATCGTTCACCTGTTAGTCAGGGAAAGAAAAGTTATAGAAGGGAAATCACAGCAAACTTTTGGCATGTAAATTTTATGGTACCAAAAAGAACGGCTCCAGTTCTCCCAGCTGAAAAGTGTACCTAGTCTAGCTGCCTTCCAGAAGAAACCCCTGAATCTGCAGAAGAATCAATTACTTGAAAAGTTAGAATTAAAAAAAAAAACAAACAAAAAAACCCTGTTACAAAACATATACTTGGAAAAAGAAAGGATTCAAATAGAGTTGTATTAAGCTTAATGTCTAATCAAAAACGAGAAGAACTTGAGTATTCTGGCTCAGGACATAGAGCTGCTTTTTGCTGACTCATAATCTATTTTCAGAAAAAATAACAACCAAGCCAAAGAATAAATTAGAACTAAAGATTTCCAAATAAAGTTTAAAGAAACCATTTAGTCATATTTTGATATTGCATTTGATTCAAAAGTGTCCAAAACATGTATTAAAGCAGACATCTAAAGTATTGTTGTGATTGTGTCACACTGCAGTACAGAATTAAAGATGGTTCCCGCAAAGAAAAGTTGATCATCGATCCAACAAACAACATAAATAGAATTGGAAGTATTTCAACATGTCTGTCTTACATCTCTCAAGAGGAGTGGTATTAGTATTATTATTTCTTCAAAGTAAAACTCCCGCTGTCTGCTTCTTGTAAAGGAGTGGAAGTTCACGAAATGCTTCACAGCAGAGTTGGCTATAGCCATAAGTATGATGAGATTGAATTACTGGAAAAGTGAATTGCTGATTCCATAGAGTGATAGCTGTTCTTCTTCCCTTTTTATACATCAAAGGGAAAAGGATGAAGATAACCTAGGAGATATTGTCCTGTGAGGAGGGTTTCATCAACAAACTTATTGAAAGTGTTTGTTACTTGTTGATTTTTAAGTTACTTCCCTGAATATATGGATCTTTAGTATGGAACTACTTAAAATAACATTTTAGCTCAAATTAGTGGTAGAAAACACCCAAAGTCTTGGCAAGGCATCACCTATTGAGTTCAACTTCTCTTCACCAAGAAATTCGTAGCAATAACAAGAATGCACATGCCCATCAGTTTACGCAGAAATATCACAGGCACATGCCTGCCCATCAGTTTCGGCAGAATTGCCTGGATATTGCAACGGTGTATATATTTCCTCTAAGGCCAAAAATCATATCCCAAGGCCCAAGGGAGATGTCAAATAACTCAAGAAGCTTCAATTATAACTCACTTTATAGCATGAGGAGAGCTTGGTAAATAGCTTAAAAGCATCTAGAAGAAACAGTTATATTCTAATTCACTTGATACCTCATTAGGTAACTTTTTTCTTATTATTAAGTAGGATAACACAATGCCCAAGCTTACAACCCTCTTTCCTGTGCAAGAGTTGTTGTATCTTCTTGCTTTGTATGAGCCTTTATTTCACAGTAGAGTAGAGCACCCAAACTTGAAAACGATGTTGATGGTTTCATGGGACCTCTATGAAGCCATTCTCACTGAAACTTGCCCTTATGTAATCCTTTCTGACTAAGAGACAAACATAAAGAAAACCAATTAGAAAATATCAAAATTTCCACTTGTATGCTGGGCTGTCAACTGGAATACAACCATCCGACATCTTTATCAAAATATCTTGACTAAGTGCTGATAATTCAAGCTCCTCCACCTTCGATCACCTCATCCTCACACACTCCATAAACTCATGTCAATCAAAGTCAGCAGACTCGGCACATTTGAAGAAAGATTTGCCCTTAAATTTCTCAAGTAGAAAACTTGCATTTTACAACAAAACATCACAAACGGCCCACACCCAACCCCAAAAAAAAAAAAAAACCCCAAAAAAGTAAAAGAGCCTCCTTAAAAAACAACTCCCTTTGACTAGCTTTTGGAGCAAGAACCAACATTTCTGTTGACCACCATCCATCAGAACATTTCCGAATTCAGTCAAATTAACAGTAAACAATTCAGCAAAAAATGAAAAGAAGACCCCTTTCTTCAGTTTTCTCCCTTCTCAGTTCTGCATTCTTCAATTCACAAAGGAAGAGCTCAAATTAAAAAAAAATCTATTCAAGAGTAAGGCAAAGCAGAACATACCCGGTTTTCTGATCAAGGAATGCTGGGAATTGCATTTTCAAAAAGGTGCATGTGCATATTACCAGCAACACCACTGTCAGAAACGAATGGAAATTGAATAATGCCGACTGTAAATCAATCACCATAGAAATGCAAAATCAATCTCAACATCATCTGCAGTTCTGATTCAATAATGAAACCATTTAAAAAAAGAAGAAGAAGAAGATACAATCATGTAAACATCATATACTATAACAATAACCTTTAAACCCTTAAAAAATGCATGATTTTGTTGTTTTTTCATTGTTCGTAAGCAAAATTTCTGAATATTTACCATGCTCTTTAAATTCTTGCAATATAGTTTTTTATTTTCTCTGAGATGAGATCCACGCAAACTAAATAATAAACAAGGAACCTTTCGGCGGGTTTTTAACCTCTTCAAGTCGTATTCCAGGTATGCGGGACTCTTTTGTACAATCTCTTCCAAAATATAAACTATATTAATATATTTTTAATTAGTATAATAATAATTATTAGTATGAATATAGATTCTTAATTTAATAAAGTTGATAATTTATTTTTAAAATAAAATTTAGAATTATTAAAAATAAGTACATTTTTTTATTGTTAATATGGAATTTTTCACTCATAAATAAACTTAATTTTGTGTTAAAAAAACATTTAATTTAAAACACCAAGGATAGTTGGGTCATATGAGGTATTATGGGCTAAGTTTGGCCCATCAAGCAAAGGGCCCAAAAAATGGAATGCTTCCCGCCAAAGGGAGAAAATGATTTGGAAGACATTCCTCGAGATTTATATAACGTTATAATTATCTCTCCTTTTTTATCCGTTCTTCCTTCAAGTTTAAATATTAGATGCAAATAAATTCAGCAAATGGGAGGTCCAGAGAAATGGAGTGTAACCTACACAAGGCACATCAAGCAGAAGAGGAAGGTCTACCAAGACGGATTCTTAGAACTTGACGCTTCAAGCCGAAAGGTAGTTATGAATGCATTTTCGATTTTGCCAACTTTTTTGTTATTCGAAGATAATTCAGAGAATAATTCTCAATCTGAATAGAAGTCGACCAGATATGGTGTGCTTTTAAGTTATTTGGTTAAAAGTTTAAGTAAATTGCTTATTGCTCTATTGACCTAACTCAGTTAATCTATGAAGTAGAGGATCCAGTCAGACCTAACAATTTTTGTTTTTGAATTTCTCGATTTGTGTTGATAGCCCTTGGCATGGCTAAGCTTCACAATTTGATTTCATGTGTGTATATCGGGAATGCGATTAGGTTTTATAGTGTATATTGTAGCGGAATTTATACTAGGAAACTGGACTATCGTGTGGAAACTGGAAAGTTTATCTTTTGTTGTTTTATACTCTTTCTTGTTTTGTCTGAACAGGTTATTCTCTACGATGATTGCGAGACGATTTTGCATAGTAGTTTTCTAAAGAAAGATGATATCATCAAATCAGGTGAAACATTGGTATTTGATTCTTATCTGGTTGATATTGGTGATCTGCATGGGGATGAGAAACCTTTGCCTAATTTTAACATAAAGGTCACTGTGGTATCTAAGTCATTTCAGAGTCCGAAGCTTGGTATTGATACTGCATCAGTTGGTAAGAACTTGCTAATCTTTCTTGTCCTATTGTTGTTTCCTTCCTGGTTAGTTTTTGGTTATATGCACCGCAGTTCATATAAATCTTCAGGACATGCCTGGATGAGTCTTTGACATGGATTCCTTTTCTCTTGAAAAAGGTAGTAGGAAGCCAGGCATCGGTAAAGAACGGGTGACGAATATGAGCCCATCACAGAAAATCATACGAGGTATTCACCTAATGATTTGTAATAAAAATGGTTGTTGTTTCTTTTTCTTCCATTTTTTTTTTTGACTTGGGGAGGCCATATCTTTAGAAGGTAGAAATTTTAAAACCTAACTATTCCCACAAGATCCAATCTGCTTTTGATTTTACATATGGATCTTCATCTTCCTTCAATTCAATGGAATTCTGTCAGTTATGAGTTCTGCAAGGAAAATAGAGAGGCCCTGGGCTATCAATGGTATACCCTGGTTCAGAGCCTTTAAATTATGTAAAGAATCTAAAGATGCCAATTTTCAACATTTCAGAGTTCAGGAAGAGTGAAATGAATAAGTACGGTTCGGTACCAGCATGCTCTGATACGTCAAAATCCAGCAAAATGGGTTAGTTACTTGATCAGCCATTGAGTTCTTGCACTGTTTTGTTGTTCCTTCTAGAAAATTTGTTCTCTTGGAGCTAGCTGTATATAGATTTAATCAACAGTTGTACATTTTTTTTCTGTATTACACCTTATCATGAAAACTAGTTTCCCTTTTTTTATCTTTTTACCTTGAACATGGCTACAGTCTATTTTTTTCTCTTCTCCAAGCTAAACTGCTTCAAAATGCAATTCAGAATGGCAGGTCTTATACACAAACCAAATAACTCAAAAAGCCAAGAAGTATCATGATGGGATTCTACAACTTGTCATTTTTGGTTCACAAAAGCAGGTTAATTTGCTCACAAGTTGCTAGTTCATTTTCTTGTTCAGTAACTTTGCAATTACCTGAAGTTAATTGTCATGTTCTGTGTTCCTCTTGTCTGGTTTTGTTTTACTCGCATGAATTCATCTTAATGATCTGCAAGCCCTACTATTCTATTGTCTTCTGTAAATACAACAATTTCAACTGGTTGTGTAATGAATATATTTATAAATGTGTGTGTGCATAATTTGGATCCATTGTCATTCTTTACCGTTTGGTTCTTTCTTGCGACAGATATTGTTGTACGATGCAAATAGGAGACTCCTAGATAGCAGATTTCTTAAAAAGGATGAAATCATCGAGTCCGGTGAATCAATCACATTTGATGGGCACCTGGTGGATGTTGGAGAATGTGAAAGAGATATTAAACCCCTAATAGACCTGAATATTGAGAGACAAAATTGCAACTTCAATGAAAAAGTGAAAGCACGAGGTAGAAGTAACCATTTTCAGGAGAAATTTCCCATTGGTAGGACCATTTTTATCTATTTTTGTGCAATTGTAGATTCTAGTAAACCATCTTCTTCTGCCTTAGCTATTCAAGTCACAGATAAAAAAGGATATTTGCATTGTTATATCTCCTCTCCATTTTCCTTGAGGACCTTTTTCTGCAATACATTATGTTAAACTAGATTGACCACCTTTCTGTTACTTTCTATTGCACAAGCAACAAATGATGTCTTATATTGGAACTATTGTTTTATTTAGCTACTCACATATTTGCTTGTGCATACTTATAGATATACAACAGGTATGCATGTTTCTAAACGTAAAAGTGATGAAAAGTTTTCTATCACAGGAGGAGAAATTGGAAAACTTAAAAGTTTTGCCATTATTTGATTAAGTTATACTCAAATAATTTCATTTCTTCCATGATGTTAAATGTTTCAAAATCTTGGGTGGGTACCCGTTGCTTCTTTTGGTTGAAGTGTCCTTTGCTGCAAATTCACTTCTTACATGTTTGGATTGGGCTATGATTTTGATTTTTGGTTGTTAAAGATTCTGCACTTTCCAACTTAATTAGAGTGCAGACAAGAATGACCCTTTCTTCACGTAAAATGTAGATATAATCTAAGTAGAATTTATCCCGCTTTTTCAAATTCAATAAAAATACTTCATGCACTTATTGCTGCTCCTGGTGGGACTACGTCTAATGGTCTTTTAGTTGCCTTAAGTGACTTGTCCAAGTGAGGTTGCTTCTTATGTATTTATTCCCCTATAAATAAAGTAGTATTCACAAACCTTCAGTAATGTCTTTTCATCTGTCTTGGTGCTTTACTTGGCTTGATCCTTCTGCTTAGTTGTGTTCCTTCTCACTCTTTATGCCCTATTCTTCTTATTTCAGAATGGGAAGCCATGTACACAACTCAAGTAACCCAAAAGTCCAAGAAGTACAGTAATGGGATTCTCAAGCTTGCAATGTTGGGTTCCTATCAGATGCAAGTCAGTTGCATGTTTATTGGATCTCATGTTTCCTTATATTTACATTATCTAGTGTCTCTACTACCTCATTTCTTTATATTGAATATTTCTATCGGTATGTCTTTGACTCATGCTAACAGCTTCTCTAGTCCTTTCACTCAAAATTAATTCTTTCCTACTTGGATATAATTCAAAGTAATTGTTAAAATATTTGATGTAGTGCTCATCCTTTTATTTATTATTTCCTGAAAATTACAGGAGGTTGTGAGGTTAACTACTCTTTTGGCCTAGCAATTTATAGTCTAATATAACCAAATGTTCTATCAGAAATTTTTTTAAGATTTTCATCATTGTGCTTGCTGGTTTTAAATTTCCAAATTCATTCACTTCTCTGCATGCTACTGGAGATCTGCCATCAAATAGTAATATCTAAATGTCTGCTGTGATTGTGTCTGTTCTCTGCCAAATTTTGCAATTCATGTTGGTTAAAATTTCCAAGTGTAATTTGAATATTCATATTTTCTGCATTATTACTAGTTGGTACTCATGCTTTTACCCTGCAGATTACTTTAGCTGCTGAAGATGGAACCTTACTGAGCCGTAGATATCTCCAGTCATCAGAAAATATAAGAACTGGAAGTACTTTGCAACTGCAAAATTATTTGGTTGAACTTGGAGACCTCCGGGAGAGCTGTAAAGGTAACAATCATGCTTTCAAATTTCTCTGTTCTTCATTATTCCTTGAAAGATAAAAGACTTGAATATGCAGGAGAACTTGAAAATAGTGATTCATCAGAAAGATACTCTGATTTAGGTAACATGAAACTCAGTCAGACGGTTCTATCAGACAAACTTATTTCTGATGGTATGTTTGTTGATACTTTTCCATGATATATATGTTCCAGTTCAGTCAAGAAATTAGAGAAAGATATGAACCCTCATGGCCTTGTTCAATAAAGGCTCTCTCTCATACAATATGCTTCCCTGTGCGGTGTGTCTGGTTCTTTAAATCTAATTAGAGTTATTAGTTGAGGAAAAGTGTCTCCAAATGGACAATAATCATTTATCATGTGTAATCAATTTTATCTATCATAAAGGCACTGGGCTCAAGAATTTGCTCTGTAGCATCTTAAAAAGTTCATTTGATTCTCCCATGGACTTCTAATACCTTTTCCTTTGCATTGGCACTCTAGAACCTCTGGTGGAAGCTTCTCCAATGAAACATTCGGATTCAAAGACAGAGAGCTCCATTGACAAGCATAGTATATCAGGTCTGGCAGTTAGTAAAAGTCCTCTTCGTGCTGGTAAGTAGTTGTTCCCATCCCTCCATATTGTCACGAGGAAATCTTGAGGTGCTTTCAGTATTACCTTTCTCTTGGTTCAAGACATTGACCAATCTGTCTCCAGCCATTTGGCATATTACATTAATAACATTCTTACCACGAGTTTCCTAGGATTCTTTATCATAGATGATTTGATGAATTACATTGTACTGTCACCCTTGTGAGAGGATATCTACTAATTTTGATTTCTCTTGTGCCAGCCCAGGAGATCTTATCCATCCTGAAAAAGCCCATGACTCAGAAGCATGTTATAGAGATGGAGAGAAAATGTGGAGATGGGTTTCATGCTTCACAATCTTCCCATGTGTATACTTCGGACACTGGGAATCAGATAAAGCAACAATCTCTTTCAGATTTCTGTCCTGGAGGAAGCAGGGTAGTGGACTTAGATGAAGAAAATAACATAATCCACAAACAGAGGAGGTTAGACTTTAAAAACTGAAGTAGTCAACTAAAATTCTTTCCTGTCAGATTATAAAATCAGACAAAGAACTTCAAATACATGTGGCTTCTTTACTGGATGCGTAGAATAGGTGCTTTTATTTAGACTTTAATTACTGTCATAGAGGGAAGTAGAGAAGGAATGCACATATACTGCTTGCAATCCTAATAGTAGTGCTTTACGTTCTTGAAGATAAAGGGCAATCTGTAAGCCAGGATTACCATTTCACTTTCATTTCAATTAATAGACAAGTTTCTACAGTCCTCCTAGAAGGCACAACATAGTATTGATTATGGGATTATGAGAACAATTTCTAGGTGAACAAAGCAGAATTACAATGTTAGATTCATCTTTTAATAGGAGGCTTGCAATGATGAAGATGGTTGAACAGCTACTATTACCCTGATCATACAATGGTCTGTGGTTTCTGATAATTGCATTTCAGATCAGGATGCATCTCCAAAGACATGGTTGACACATGCTGTACCAACAGCAGTGCTGGTCCCCAAGATCCTCCAACTGAGGAGCCAAAATTTTTGGTTGCCAAGGAACTGGACTTCCAAGCACAACAACCAATTGCTCTAGTGCTGCAAGATCCCTCATGTAATATTCTGGAGATGGATATTGCAAAGAACCAGTCTTTTGCAAGGGCAAGTTTTATGCCACTTCTATACTTCAGTAGCAGTTTCATACATATACATCTAATCAAACTAACTTTGGCTATGCAGAGGACCAAATTGGAGGAGCATCTACAACATCAGTCGTTACCATTCCATTAGTTGAGGAAGCAACTTCCAATAATGTCAACCCGGTGTGTCCTGCTCTTATTATTTACCTTATTAATTTTTAAGATGCAACTTTATCCCTACTGGATTTTGTTCATGCATCAAAAGTTATTTTACCAAGCAAAGGACATAGAACACAACAATCATCTGACTAGTTTCTTTGTATATGATATTCCAAAGTAAAAAATGTTAACCCCGAGGATGAGCTTTAGGGTTCTAATGATTTATTAATTTGTACTTAAGAAATTTGTCCTGATTATATGATAGAGCAGAGTAATCATCTTTTTGTAATGATATATCTTCATTTTACACTTTTGTTTCTGCTGATTTATGTCTCTTCTTGGTATAGCCATGCGCGGGCACCAAGGAAATTGATGTTGGATTGGATAAT
Organism: Echites panduratus; assembly: GCA_035221335.1. Classification (NCBI taxonomy): domain Eukaryota; kingdom Viridiplantae; phylum Streptophyta; class Magnoliopsida; order Gentianales; family Apocynaceae; genus Echites; species Echites panduratus. The sequence goes on from JAWZTD010000109.1 coordinate 1,186,655, forward strand.
GGATATCATGTCATTGATATGGAAAAGTCAAATGCTTGTATCTCTCATGACTTCTGTGATGATGGATCAGATTCAAAGACTGCAGAGGAAGAGAACAGCAGAAAGGAAGCACATGATTTTCCAAGTTTTGATCTTGGATTTTGATTTCTTATTTTGGTAGAGAGAGAGTCTAACAAAATCTGAACATGTGATTTCTTTGGTAATCTCCTTGCATGTACTACAATGGTATACAAGATAGTTATTTGCAGAAGTTCTACTTAATAGTCATCCCTGAATTTGTGTGGTACACCTCCCTTTCTTGACCGATGCATGCTAAGCAAGGCTTTGAACAGATTTTTGCTTTTCCTTGAATAAGGTTCCATTTCTCTTCCCTTGCTTCTTTCCTGATTCATAAACATTGTACTAGTTCTCCGAGGTTCAGAGGGACACTGTCATTCAATAAATTTTCCGAGCATATCAGTGATTCATATGATAGGTATTGAAACGATAACTATTTCCATCAAAGCCTTTAATAATTTGAATCTCAACTGAATGCACTTAACTCGTTTCTTATTGTTAGAGGATCCTGGAGAAACTGATCTATTAGCAACAGATCCAGATCGGTCAAGTGGAAAGCTAAGGGGCGAAACTGTTCGTTTTCCTGATCTCAGTCAAGTACCATCAGTGCATTGTCAAAAAATTTCAGCAGTAACATGCTTCAAATGGGATGATGAAGAAAAGTCATGCATGCTCACCTCCTTCTTTGCTTGAAGCAAGCCTCATGAATGAAAAGGTTAGTGGTCTTGTTGGAAGTTCAGTAGAATGCAATCTGGAATTTCCTCTTCTGCAACAAGAGTTGAATGTTTTAGCAACATGCTAAGGTGATGATAATCTCCATGATAATTTCACATCAAACCATTCAATATCATCAAATACCTTGATAATGGTGGATGTGGCTTTGTGACATTTCCTTTAAATGCTTTGGTAAATGAATCTTCATCTAAAGTAAAACACAGGAAAAGGAAAGTGCAGTAAAATTTTGGAACGAGAATACGGTTAAATGGCCTTATTAACAGGGATGGTGCTGATAACTTACCTGGTTGCTTATTTTGTTGGGGGGACAAAATTCCGTCTTTAGGAATGCTCCTAACTTTGTTCATAATTTGGCCATCAGAAACTGAAAGAAAACATAGAAATGGATCATACGCACTGTGGGCTTTTATGTTAGTAGTAGAAAACATGAGGCAGAGATGGGATAATTGCCCGTAATGGTGTATCTCTTATGGTGCTTGGGTGTTTCTATGACCAATGACTGTTCTAGAAGGCCACTGCGGTCTATGACTTCCCCGAATCGTCTTACTCTCTGGGTTGCCACCAAAATGATGAAAAACAATTAGTTGACATATTTCTTGAACGAAAACCTTAAGAAGTTTGATTTGCAGTAATGGTGAGGTCAAATCTTTCTGTTACTTAGGCTCTTAAGAAAGTCCTTTTATGGATGATGGGTTAGTTTACAATAGCTCCAAGAAGTACCTGTTGCATGCTAGAAAACCGAAGGGTCGTAGCAACAATTTCATTGCTTTTATCATCCAAGAAACTATTCACTCTAGAGGCCACAGAGCCCAAGTGATCCACAGTATTGATAAGAGCTCTGGTGATATAATCCTTAAGTGTATCCTCCACTCTGTTCACAATTAAAGAAAAAGGTTTCAACTAGAGTAAAGAATCCCTACAAGATTTCAAGAAAGAAACATCAGTGTACCTACAGTTGTTTATGTTCATGTCTCATATAGGAGGATTCAAAGTACTCTGCAGCAGAATGTAACTGTGCCCTTATGTTCTTCAAGTCCTAAGTCAAAAGGAAGAAGAAGAAAAAGAAGTGCAGTGAACTTTCTGAACATATTTCTTATGGAATTCAGAGGTAATCAAGAACAAACAAACTGGACTCTTGAAGAACAATGATTTACCTTGAGACTTTCTGCAAAGACTAAGCTGTGATGAAGAAAATATTCATCAGAGTTGGAACCTTCCGGAGGAGCAGCATTGATTGAAGCTGATGGACTTAAACTACCCGTCATGAAGGTGAAACCGGAAGATATCCAGTAAGTAACTATACCTGCAACAGTAGTAAAAACTTGAAGCTTTAAGCAGAGCACCCCACCCTTGTCTCACTATTCTATCTTAAGAAATCAAAAAAAGTTTCCATAGGAATCAAGTGCTCAGCATTTAATTTATTGAACAACGTTTCCTTACTTTTTTTTATAGTAACAACTCATAAGTCAGTACACATGAGATCGTACCTTCAAAGGTAAAAATCTAAACTAGATTTCAACAGAGGCCAAAACGCCATGGTACTTTTCTGTAGTCTTTCACACCAGGCATTAGACACTCAAGAAAAACACAAGATGAAGAAGAAACATGAACTACAGGGAATGATAAGCAAGCCTGTACCTGGTTTTGGAGTGGTATGGAAAGGGAACAGAGCAAATCAAGTCCAGGCTTATGCCGTCAAGAGCAGGAAAAGAAGCATCACCATGAGTTTTTGCTTTGCCTATTTCATGGGTTGTATATGGAAAGAATGAATTCAAAATTTCACTGATGATTTGAGAAACAAGGAATGGAGACAAAAACCCAATAATAGAGGGACCAGAGAGAGGGAGAGACAGAGAGAGAGAGAGATTGGTCGTGGGGTTACAAGAATCTGTATCATTCAATAGTTATGAAGTGAAAAAAGTCGCTCTGCTTTCACAAGCAGAAGCAGTTTCTCCTCTAGCAAAGTTAGGGACTTTCCACACCTAGATTTTAACTTCAAGGTTACCTTCCGCTACTTGGAAGCGGTTAATATGTTCAACTCTTAGTACGGTAAAAATAAAATAAAATCTAGTGAAACCTTTGAGGGTTATTATCTCCAGTCCACCAACACAGAGGCTCAGGGAGCAGTTGAGGTATCATTCTTCCTAGTATTAAATTTTTTATTTGTTAAATATAGGAAAGACTACATTTAAGTATAGAGGGAGTATTTGAATTGATCTTTAGAAGAAAAAAAATAGTCATAATTTTGGAAGGATGGAAAATTAATTCGTGAACTTTATTATTGATGATGATGATGGTTTGGTTTCCAGTAGCTGTTACATTAACTTCCATCTATTATAAGAAAATGCACCAGCAGTTAATGTGATGGAAAGGGAAAGATCGGACTGCAACAAAAACATTTAGCCCCAAAAAATATAAAACATAAATCATGGAGATTAATTTATTTATAGTTCTTGTCTCTGTTCTTAACTTTTAAAGATTTAAATATTTTTTTTTATTCTTTCAGGATATCCTGTAAATAGAGTGATAAAGGTTCAAAATCTTAAATTTAAATAATATCCTATTATACACTATACAAAAAAAAAAAAAAAAGTGTTATTTTGATTGGTTCATTTCAAAAGACGACAGATTATGCTATGAGTGAGTATATCCTTAACAAGATTTCCTTGTTGATATATCATCATCATCGGTCATCAAAATCAGCAGAGAATATATAAAAGTAAATCAGCGGACGGCCACCACTGGTCTGCCCTCATCTTTTTCTCCATACCATTGGTGGACCAACATGAATATATATTTAAATTAAAGAGGAGAGAATAATAATCTAATATATAAAGTTATTGTCTCTGGACATTAAAAAAACATTACTTTTAATTCTCAATTAACACTTTTTTCTATTTTTTTATTTAATCAATTGATAATTTGATCACTCTAAATATTTTAATACACATTTAATATTACCGTTCACATTATATTAACAAAAAAAAGTTTTACACACGTCTTAAAAAGATTTAATTAATCCTTTTAAGTTTAATTAATAAATTATATTTTTATTACAAAAAAGTTTTTTTTAAATAATTATCATTATTACTTGAATAATTGTACCGCTAACATTTTAATTGGATATTCTTATTTTGAATAAGATTAATCCATTGACTCGCATATATTTGAATGGTGAGGCATGCGTGTGACGATGTCTTTAATAATAATAATAATAATAATAATAATAATAAAGAAACAATTGGTAACTGAAGTCATATATATATATATATATATATTGTGGTTAAAAATTCTATATCAATATTAGGCTGTTGAATTCGTCAAATTAATACCATTATTATCAACAGAGAAGACTCTTCAGAAATCTCCACCTTTTGGTGAAATTTTAATGGCCAAGTCAATGAAACAGAACTAACCCTCATTTACAGATTTCTGCAACTCCATTACTCTCATTCATCACTTGGCATAGTGTTCTGGGGATCAGAAATTGGCAAGATTTTGATGCTTTGGGGGACAGTATAAGGTAAGTCAATTTACTCATCTCCAACAACAAAATATAAATGGAATATCCAACATATTGAGAAAAATCACAAATGTATATGCCCCTCATTAGGGTATAGGAAGGATGAACCTATCAACCATTAGGTGTGTTTAGTGCAGGGGCATTTAAGGTTTGATCATGGGAGATTTTGAAACAAAAAGGGACAAGCTATCCAATTCATATCCTCTTCACACAATTCGTTCGAGCTCCTTGGCATATGAGAGTGTCTGGTTGATGAGCTGCAAGGATGGTATCTCTTTGCAGGGAATAGACTCTTTGGCCTTTTGGAAGATTACAGAGCCATTTTTAACTTCCCACTCTGGATGCTCCTGCAGATAAAGACAATGGTACAATTAATAGATGGCAGGGCAAATTAATTGGAAAGAAGAAATGCTGTTGTTCCTTAAATTCTGTCAAGTGTATTTGTGATGTTCATATATAATTTGTAATTCAAAAAACGTCAACTCCTTTGGAATAACTACATAACAGATGAAACATCAAAGAACCACCAACATGGAGGCTACTTGAGGTCAAGTCTACCCAATAAAAGCTTCTTTAAATTTAGTGGTTCTAGGAGCCATGACCTAACCAAAAATTTGATCACATTTCAAGCTCTTTAAATCAGCTAAATTCAGCTATAAGGAGGAAACCAAGAGTATTACGCTCAGTTTTGGCCTCACAAGAGTTCATAAAGTCATCTTGGAAAAATGGAACAACCTGAGCAGGATATGCATGAAGTTTGATTTGAGTTCACAAACATTACCAACTAACTAATTTTAGTCAATAGATGCAACATAGTATTGGGGGACTTTAGAATGTTATATATTAGTGTTTCAATTGGAATGCAACACTTTTCCCTCTCAGCAGCTGAAGAAAAGAAGAAAAAGGCTGTTGAAAGAGAAGTTTGTTCACAGGACTGGGATGAATCTCTCAAGTCTTTTCTCTCCCTCTTCTTTGTATTTATAAGTTGAATATCTTTGAACAGAGTCTCAAATGTTTGATTTCTCATTTGTTAGAAACCAAGCAGAGACAATGGAGCCTAACTGCATTTTTTTTTTCCCTCATTTAAGTTGAAGATATATGTTTAAACCATATCTATGCGGGGAAAAGAAAGGTAGAGAGCTGAGATAGAAAAACAGATTCCAAGAAAATTTACCTCTGTAATATATTGCAATAGTTCAGACTCTGAAGAAAATAGTAACATTTGCTGAGAATCTTTAATTGAGAGACTGTCATAAGCCTTCTCACTGCATCCAGCTATCTCATCCCTAGGATGAAAATCCAATAAGTAAAATACATAAAACCAGCTTAAACCAAGTCATTCACTTAATAATTCAATTTCCTATATATAACAAAAAGAATAGAAAAGTATACCATCCTTGTGTATTCATCAGAAACACTAAGGAGAAGAGAACTACTATAACCATAAACACAACATATCTAACAATGTTGCTATAATGAAACAAAATGATGGAGGGTCTCTCCAAAAGAATAATTCTGATTAAGTAGCTGCACCATTAGTTTCTAAAAGAAACACTTACCATCTATGAACTTAAAATCATGAAATAACTTGTGCAATATGACAAATAGTGTTGCTGGACCTGATAGGAACTTCCTCTCACAACTTATGGAAAGCAGACTTTATGCTTGTCATGAATGCAAGAGGAACACTTATTAAATCCAAAAATATCTATTTACTGATGGTTTGCTAGTTATCGCTCCTATAGCGACTGAAAAAGGACAACAATTTACCTGACTGTCTTGGCAAGCAGATCCATGAAGTAAACATAGGTTTCATGAGGAACTGTTTGTCTGGCGCTTAAGACACGGTTGTAAGCTCCCTCCATAAATGATTGCTCCAATTCAACAGCATGCCTGATGCACGGATTTTCAAGTGCACTAGGTGAAAGCAACTCCAATTCAGTGTGGAACTCAGCTATTCTATTTTGCACGAGGAGTCTCAAAAGGTTGAGTCCTAAGATGGGGTACTCCTGAGGGGATGGTGGAAGACGATCACTGCATCACGACAGAGGGAGTTAATATTATATGCCTCTCATAATTAATCAAAAGAAAAATCACTTTATCATAGTCAGAAGAAAAGATAATGTATAAACAGGAAACACAATGCAGATGCAAAGCACTCAAGCAGATAGAGGACAAATTTAAAGCACGCCCACTTGGACATTGCACAAGAATCATATCCAATTGCACAAATTCTATAACAGCAGCTGTTTTATTAAAGCATTTTAAGAATTCGAGAAATAAAAGAATCATTAATATAAAGGTGTACAAGCAAAGAATATACAAAGAAAACACAATTCAGAATATTTTGTTCATCAATGAGATGAAGCTAATTGTAATGCTGACAGTCAACCTATGGAATACCTCAACTTAAAAATTTTGAGGAAAAGGGGGAAGAAAAAATTGTCATAGCCACCTCTGTTTAACACCAAGTCCAATTTTTCTGAAAATCAAAGGTATATTTATGCAGTTACCGTGCATCAGTATAGTAAGGTTTCAGCTGAAAGAAATCCCTCTCAAATGCATCCTGGTCTTCAATCTTCACACTCAGAACAACTGCATGCTCATATATATCCCCTGAATTTCATAGAAAAAGTATGAGAAAAGGCAAAATGAGAAAATTTTTTAGAGCAATTTGGCCATAAATTATATTACAAACTGATGCGAATGCGACAATTCAAAACTTTTTTTGTTGCCAAAAAAAAAAAGGAAAAAAGAATGGCTTCAGCATGTGGAAGCTATCATCACAAACTTTGAACAGTCCATACATTAGTTAGCAAAAAATCTTGTAATTTTATCAAATTCATTAGACAATATTTAACAACTGATAAACAAGACAAGTCACAACAAAATGAGATGGACATAAAATAAATTTATTGAATATATGTCACTGATGCCTCCCCCATGCCCCCGCCCACCCCCCAATACAGGAAAAAAAGTCAACCGATAAAATAACACATGCCCCAACAAAAAAAGATAGACATATAAAGTAAATTCATTGACAAGGATACAATTATGTTAAGGAATAAGATATCTAAAAATTTGCAAGAGAAGAATGTTACTTGCTAATGTTAACTCATGGATAGCATTTGGTGTATTTTGAAACAGTGGGGGAAGACTACTAAATTTCGTCAAGGAAACCTGCAAAATTCAAAGCACAACAAATTGAATTCTGATTCAAAAGAGAAGAAGAGGGAGGGGCCAGTAATTGAAAACCCAAACTAATGATTGCGAACAAGAAATTTTCCAGGAAAAATATCCTTGCATGCAGGGAAATATGGAAACTCATAGTTTCAAAGTCAGTATTTGTTTTATGTGATTCCGAAGAGAGAGAGAATAGACAATATCTTTAAGAAAGAGAAAGAAAATGATGCCAAATTATTTGATGCCATCCTATACCTGTTCCAGAAACTCTGAACTAAATACTAAGCTGCAACATTTTTATTTTGACACCAGAAACATTTAAGTTATATACTTGTATTGAAACGTTACTTAACACCAAACCCAGTTTTCAACTCCACCTTACCACTTATTCTAGTAAAGGCAAGATTGTTATCACCAAACCCAGTTTTCAACTTCAAACTTAAAACCACCCAGATACCTATACCGCAGCATAACAACAGTTTAAGATCCGGATCTTAACAAGATATATGCGTGTCTTTATGGCTTGAAACAATTATAGTTACCATAAAACATCAATAAGAGTACAGAAACTCAATCCAGAGAAAAAATCTTTTAATGTCCTTATATTAACCCCCTCACAACTAAAACCGAAACCAAACACCCCAAATACAAATTTCCTCCAACAAAAAATATATTTACATTATCACTTAAATTGACATCGAAACAAGCGAAAAATTACAATTCAGGAATAATATGCACTTAACCCATTAAAAACTCAAAGATGAATGCTTAGGGTTCCGCAGACGGCAAGGACAAACATCCTACCAAAAAAAATTGTTGTTACCTTGAGCTGCGAAAGCAGTTTGTCACAGGTATCATATTCCTTACGTACAAGAGCAGCCTTGAATCGCTCGAAAACTTGAGAAACTTCAGTAATTTGGGGATCCATCTTCACAGTTCTTTCTTTTTCTTTCTTCTCCGTTCTCTATTTGAGACTCTTTTTCCTTTTTCAATTAAAATTCTTTGGCGACAAGAAATCTACCAAGTAGGCTTTACTAATTCCCACTCAACTGCGGTTGATCCATCTACTTCCAAAATGTATTAGTTTTTTTCCTAAATGGGCTGAGTTGAATAATTAGGCCCAAATTAATTGGGTTCCATAATCTCCATCTACATGTCAATGTATTTTTTTATTAAATGGGCTAAGAAATCAGGCCCAAAATATTTGAGTTCTTTAATCCCAACCATATTTAAATTAACAATTGCCCTAGACCTACCACAATTTTGAATTTTTATTTATTTATTTATTTTATTAATTTTTATCTTTTCATGTTTCTAATTTTTTCCCCTCTGTTTTCTCCTTTTCATATTTTTCTTTTTCTTTCTACCATTTTTTTTTCTACCTTCTGTTTTTTATTTTTCATTTTCTTGATTTCATTTCTTTTCGTGTTCAATATTTTTAAAAATTATAATTTTTTTTCTAACAACTATAATTAATGTGTATTATTTTCCATATTTAGGGATGATATAAAGGAATCCAAGCAAAGTGATTAATGTGAAAAATAATTAAAACTATATGTCATAGAAAAAAAACTAATTTAATTTTTTTAAAATTAAAGGTTGAATGACATAAATCATAATTTTAAAATATAAATTAATAATTATTTTAAACAATAAGGGTTGTTCAGGTTTAGATATAACTAACATGTGTATTTGTATATTATCTTTAAAAAAATTTTTAACGGTTGAGAAAAATAATACAAAGTTTAAATTATTTTAAAAATTAAATGGAGAAACAAAATAAAATTATAATTTTTAAATAACGTAGACTGTAAATGAACGTGTGTCTGATAAAATTAAATAGGTTCACATTGAATATAAGCAAAAAAGTATATCCAAATTAAAAATTAAAATAAATAGAATTTAAACCAAATAAATGATCAAGAAACTTATTATCTATCTATTTTTTGTCTATGCTATTATCTCGATGGATTGTTCACAATATTTTTTCAATTCTAAAGGATAATAAAATTTAAAAATAGAAAAATAATTATTTAGTATCTCAATCATTTTGTTTTTAATAGAAATAATTAAATTAAAAAAATAAAATCACCATAAAAAATTTGCCTCCCTATAACTCATTTATTTTTTTCTATATTATAAATTTTATAATATAACCTATTACCTATAAAATATATTATAATATATAACCAAATATCAATTCATATTAATGTTCTGTCTCTAATTTGGTAATCTCTATTTTATCCCTTTTATAAACCTTGATTTTCAAATGCTAGTTTTGCTTTTTCGATCTTTCAAATATTAATGAATCAAAACTTTTTTTTTTAACTCATAAACCTGTCAAGTTAAAGGATTATTAGGGTTAGGGTTGAGATTTATTTTTTAAAGGTTAGATTATAAATTTAGTCAAACTCCAATCCAATTCATTGACATCTTTGTCCACGCCACGGGCGGAGTTGTCCCTTTAGCCTAGATTGAAATTTTACTGGCAAATTTGGCTCGATAACGTTTGGGTAGCGTTTTCAATTATTTCCATTTGCAAGAAGCGTTATCCTTATCTTCTCTATCCAGAAAAAAAAAAAAAAAGGGGTAACGAAAATTGCTTGGAATGCCCATCGCCTGAGCTCAGAGCTAAGGCTCTGTGGATAAAAATGGCATCTTCTTCTTTGATATCTCCAGCTACTTTCAACTCTCGTCCACCTTCACTTCCTTCAGCGAGTCGTTCTTTCAATTCCTTTCCCAAATCCCGGAAGCTTGTTCAGCAGAAGAGAATTTCCACCTTATCAATCAAGGCACAGACTTTGGATCTTTCGGGTACGTTTTTTGAAGGTGGGTTCAGTGGGGAGGATGAGCCCCCCATTACTCCAGGATCAGGCATTACTGCAATTGAAGATAAAGAAGAACCTCAGTGCCCTCCTGGGCTTCGCAAGTACGAAACCATGGCGGTTTTGAGACCTGACATGTCTGAGGATGAACGACTTAATCTTACCCAGAAGTATGAGGAGGTATTGTGAATTGAGATTTGAATCTTACACGGCACAGTAATTGTTCTTTGGTTTTATTAATTTGCGAAAGCTCTAATTTTTCAGGTTCTTGAGGAGCATATGTTGTTTTCAGAACTGTGACATTTTTGCTGGTTTACTTACGATGAAAAATTCTTTTTTTTATTGTGGCTGGTTTGCTCGTTTTGGATTATATGGAAGGTGCAGAAAAGTTTTAAGTTTTGGGATCAAAGTTTAAATTTTTTAAAAAATTGTGAGGGAGAGAGATAGAGGAATATCTTTCTTTAAACTAAATTTCTGTTCAAATGGGGTATGCATCCATTTATAGCAGTAGTAACTCTGATAGATTTAAATAGGACTTCCTGTTATCTGAGTTTATAGTATACAATGTTCATGTTAATAAATCGTCGGTAATGCATGAATTTTGTTGTTGCTGATGTTTGTAATCAGAAAACTTGGACTCCATATTATATGGGAAGAAACAGCTATGAAGACGGAAATCATTTGCTCTCTTGTACTAAATATTGTAGTTAGAATTTGAGAGTCGTTTTGTGGAAAGAAAAGTGAAAATTGATGAACAAAAAGATTCATTAATATGCATGTATCTTCTTTGTTGCAAAAGTTGGAAGCTTTCTTTGGTTTTAATCTTGCAGCCAATTGTTTACTTTAATATTTGTTAATGGAGCTACAATTGTTTGTCAATTTTAAATTCTTCAAGCATTAAAAAATCTGTTTATTATGCACTCCTTTCTTTTATGATGAACCAGCATTTCCTTCTAATTATTCAGGATCACAACATATGTTAAAATGATTAATTCAGGGTCCCATCTTTTGTTACTTAACATAGTGATGCTTGCTCTATTTTTCGTTATTCTAGTATATCTTATGTCTATGACAAGTGAAGGGAATGCTAATAAGTAGTGCGTTGTTCATGGAACCAATTAACCTTTTTATTTTGGTTATAGTAGACACTTCAATTTTGTGTATGTTTTCAAGTGTAAATGAAGATAATAGAGACTAAAACTGAAGATGATTCGTTTCTGCCATGAAGCATTTTTGTTTTTCAATTCAGTAGCGGGTGAAATATTGGAGTTTTGGAGTGTAGTCACCATCTTACTTTCATGGGAAAAACTTTTAAAATCGTGTAGCCAAGTGATTGCTGCCATCTACTCCAGTATATAAATGAAGCACATAGAGAATTAGTGGATTAAACATACCTTCATGTTTATAAATAATTCTCTTGTTTCTCAAGCAGATTCGTATATTTCCTTCTAACTTCAAAAGGCATATCTTGTGTGCTTTTAGATTAGACCTCTAATTGTATTAAGTTTCCAGTGCTGCACCTTGATTTTAAATACTCTGTATTCGCATATATGTATCCTTCTTACTTGACCAAGAAGAACTACTGCTTTTTCTGTCAATCAAGCTGTTCTTCTGTACCTTCAAATATGGGCTATTGGTTTTGACTTTCCTTAATTTCGTAATTCTTTTACTGTGAAACTTTTATCTTAGTATATGAGGTCTTACTTCTAACTGACAACTTCAGTTAAATATTTCCACTATTATGCCATGTTCTTCAATCTCCACCTTTGGTCTCATATAAGCTTGTGGGATTATGACACTATCACCTCTTTGAAATGGCACCCTGGTAATTTTACTTCTATGTCATGTGAAATAGAGATCCAGTTTTGACAATCCTAGCCTCTAAAATGAGTTTTTGATTGTTCTCGCTACTATTTCAGCCACTTGTCTTAAAAATTTGACCTTATCCAAGTTTCTCTATGGCAATCCTTACCCTTGACACAAAAGATGATCACAAATCATAGGTTTAGTCCCTGAGGGATATCATCATGTATCGAATTCTTTTAACATTCCTCTCTTGCTTGTATTTATGTGTTTTTGTCCCAAGCTCTCCAGTTTTCTAAATCTAAGAACCATTCTATGATGTTACTAGAGGATAAAAATCCTTCTCAAAGCTCTCTAAAAAACTTATTTTTTTCCTGCAGTTGCTTGTTGCTGGTGGCGGCATGTATGTAGAAGTGTTTAATCGAGGGGTCATTCCTCTTGCCTACAGCATCAGAAAAAAAAATAAAGCAGGAGAAACCAACACTTACCTGGATGGTATTTACCTTTTATTCACCTACTTCACCAAACCTGAGTCAATGGAAGTTTTGGAGTCTGCAATGCTAGCAGATGATGATGTTATTCGTTCAATGAGTTTCAAGATAAGGAAGAGGAAGTATTAATTCAGTTTCATTTAATTCATTTGTGTACTTATTAAATGGAGGTGGATGGGAATTGAACAAAATGCTCACTCAACTTGCAGGATGAATTTTAGTTTGCTTCTCTGTATTTCTATTTCTTTAGCCAGTTTCATCGGCTAGTCTGCTGTAAGATTGAGAATTGAAATATCATTCAGTTCATGTTACAAACCATCATCAAAATGTTATTAACATAACCTAATACAGCTTGAAGAAGATGAAGAGATTTGCTTGTTTGAAGAAATGCAAATGTTTTTATGCTCAGGTTCTCTGGATTCTGAATTTCTGCTAGACTTCTTCCATAGAGTATTTAGGCACTTGGCAGGACAACTTTGACTTCTTTTAGCTGGAAGAGTCCATGACCAATCGGTCACTAACATTGTGGAATTTGTGACGAGGAAAAGTGCAACCTGAATCTTACTTCTTGCAAAGTGCATGCTCCTTTGATCAAGTTGTCCATCACATCACAATCATACTACAAATCCATTTTACAGATCTCAAGGTTTGATATAGGATTTTCCCAGTTCCCATGGAATGTTACTTGGTGACAATAACTACCTGACAAGTGAGCCTAAAAGTAGTGGTTTAATATTCAATTCACAAATCACAGCAAAAACAAACAAGAACTCACTGCACATAAAAGAATGAAAGAGGGGGGGGGGGATTGAGACGATTCTTGTGAGTTAATGGTTGGAAGGTATACCTATTAGGTTCAACTCGCTCTTGATCTGGATATCAATTAAAAAAAATTGAGACTATATTACCTTCTCCATCAACCAAAAATAATAATATCAATTCCTATTTCTGTTTCTTTAGTCCAATAATGAGAGTTATAACATTTTAGCATTTCCTAGTCAGTGCCAACTGTTGGATTTGCCCAAGATATCAAAGGGGATTTCCATCCGTTCCATGTAGTTCAATCTGCCGTAACTCCTAAGTCCCACTACTACTATCAAATATCAAGTGGGATGACTGTTAAAAGTGATCTTTCTTCCTAATTAAATTATTTCCCTGATACCTTCAAAGCACCACTTTTAAGGACTCATATTACGGATTTGGTGTCTGTAAATCAATTTCATCAAGCACTAATCATTAAACAATTATTCACCAGCAACAACTTAAATCAATCATGGGTTTTTAAAATTACTTTGTCCCATTTAAATTCGATTTCCCATTCCACATGACGATTGAGGAAATCTATGGTGGTCATCGGTTGCTTCCCTCTTGTAACTGATAGAATCTTTTGGGCTCCATGACTTTCTTTGCAGCCCTTCATTCCTTTGAGAAAGAAAAGTTAATAGCACTTTGCTTACTCATATAAATATTTTACCATATGGGAGAAAGAATGTTGATGGCATGATGCTGATGCCCTTTGCCACATCCAGAGAATCATAGTTCTGTGGTGCTGTTTGAGAGATGGCCTCATTTCCACTATCAACAGAAAAGGGGCAAAAAAGGGTTCTTCTATAACTAAATTTATGCAAATGTATTGGATTGATCTTTATCTTCTTGAAGAAAAACCCACATGAGACAACATCCCATAAATATGTCTAATACTACTATTATTAAGATAGGAAGCTGTGAATTCAAGATGACAATCATCTTTCAACAGAAAATAAAACAGAAAGAGCTAATAAATAGTGCATAATAATGATAGAAAAGCAATTGTGGGCCTGTGATCTTTTTTAGGTCAAGATATTTTGCATATCTTTGTTGAATTAAATGGCCTCCAGATCACCACTATCTCATGTTCATATTCCTTCCCTTTTATTTCCATCTTTAATCCTTATTCTGCTAAACTTTTGTGGAACAGTGATTTCCTTGTATTTTTTAATCCATTACCTCTTGCATTTTGAATATAATTAACTTCAAAATTTCTTAGTCCACTGCATCCACGAAATGTGAATGATAAAGTAGAATGCCTTTCTGCAGCACCTGAAATTTGAGCCTAATTAAAGGCTATTTGCTTGTAAAAATAACTCTGGACTCTGATTACTCCAAAACTTTGACTCATAGAGATCATTTCTTGCCGAACATGTTGAAAGTTTCTGTTCTTGATTCTAATAATCTCAGATTGCAAATAAAGAAAAGTACAACCCGGATCTGCAGCTCATAGTCCAGATACTGATAAGTACAACATGAGATTTCTAAGGGAAGAGGATGAGTATGAGCTTATTGAGGCATCAAACGGATCATAAAGCTGTGTTTGCACCAGTAGATCAAAATATGATTCAGTTTGGCTAAAAGTAAATGAAGAAACTTCTTCCAGGAGAAACAGTACAGAAGTTAGGTTTAGTATCATTAGTTTCTAAAGAGTCCTTTTTGCCATTTACTGTATCTTGCCTACCTGAAGCAGTATAGGGCCCTGCCATTGGGTTGAAAAAGATACCTTTTTATAAGTAATCAGAACTCTGTAAATTAGTGGATCATGAATGTTGGTAGTTCAAGAATTGACCATTTTTTATTACAAGATTTGCAGATTATCAAATTTGCATCTTTGCTAGTACCGGGATTCGGGGAACATGAGAGTCTGAGGTTTTACTTTCAGTTGATAATTTAACCAAGGATTAAGATCTCCTCTCAAGAAGTAAAGAACAAAAAGCATGTTATCTCTTCCTAAGTTTAAGATTACTGTTTTGATTAAACAAGAAGCCAGGAAGTAATGGCACTATTGTTTTCTTTTCATCTTCTTTTTCCTTTAGACTAGAAATTTAAAGCTTAGTTCTGAACATTCAGTTAGTTATGTGACCATTGAAGTTCCCCACAGTAGTTTCAGAATGTAAAAGAAACTTAAAAAAGTGATTCTTTTTCTAGATAATCTTTCACCTGTCTTTTTCATTCAGCTCCCACTAGACACACAAATTCTTCTTTCCTCCACACATGAACCCGGTTAAGGATGTCTTTCTCCCCTCCCCCTCCCCCTTCCCCTTCCCCCCGCCACTAATGGCATGGCCCTCTTTCTTTTTTCCCTTTCATCCCAGAAGATAGTATTTAAAAAAAAAACACGAAAATCACAAGTAGGGATCTTTATCAAATAAACAGTGGCAAGCATAGATCTTGTCGCATCAGTGCAAAAGTGAAAGTTGATGGTGTTTTTGTTAATCACTTCTTGATCTGTAAAGCTCTTAGCAGTCCTGTTCTTATTGCTAGCATATATTATCTCCTCCCATGAGGCAAACCTCCACTTGTCATATAGAAGTGAAGAAGAACTTTATATAGCTTGAGCCCAACTTCTAGATTCATTAGTCCTTTTGATTCCAAATAACCAGAAGAAAGCCAAGAAGCTGATCCATGGGGTTAACTGAAACTTCAGGAACTCCTCATTTGTATTCTCAAGAACTTCAGTTGAAACTCTATCAGGCTTTCATCTTCTCCATCCCAATTCTCTTTTCCATCATTCTTTTTCTATTGTTTTACTTGTTTTACCTCAAGAAGAGGAGTAGTCCGGCATCATCCCCTTCTGCTACGACACCACAGAGCTCTAATCAAGTAAATTTATCTGTAAGAAGCCTCCCCTTTTGTGTACTTGACAGATTACAGATATTTCGAGTAGTTTTTCTGAAAGAACTTGAAATGATGCTAGAAAAACCACGAGTTCTTGTCATATTATGATGTTCTTTTTGTGAAAATCAGATGTTGCTCAAAGAAGCTATGCACTACATGATTCTACATTTGATGAATTATAGGCTTGTTGCATCAGCTCCTTATATTGGTTTCTGATCAGTTTCCTTTCTCAACAGAATGCTGCAGGTTTCAAAGGCATAATCAAGGAAAAGCTCCCAGTAATTTTATTTGATGAAGATGCAAGCAAAAGGGAAACTCTGTAAGATATTCATATTTTCTTTTCCCTCTGTTAATGGCAAGATAATTGCTCTAAAAGAGTGAACTTGATGACGATTTATGCCACACTATTTCAGATGTTGTGTTTGCCTGGGAGAATTCAAGATCAAGGAGGAACTAAACTTTCTCCCCTCATGCAAACACTTTTTTCACGTGGACTGCATTCGTCTCTGGCTCCATTCAAACTCAACTTGTCCCCTTTGTAGATGTTCTGTCATCAGCAGCTCAAAAAGTAGCCATTCTGAGACACATGTATTAGGAAATAACCCTGTCAGGCCTAATGAAGATGTTCTCCAGAGCATAAGAGTTGTTTCTATCCAACAGCAAGAGCAACCGAATCCGGTCGGATTGAGTACAGGGAATTGCATAGGAGAACAGCCCGCTGAAGGATCATCAGGATCAAGAAATTCTGTAGAAGTCGACAATGGGCTCAATTTACATACAGAATCAGTAATCATCAACGTTCAAACAGTTGACACATGAGTTTCGTTTCTTGTAGCACCACCAAGCTGGGAAAGAAGTCAGGCAAAATGGTTTCTTGGTTGAACCGATGGCTTCAACTTTTACAAATTGTGAAGAAAAAAGCTTCAAACTTTCATCTTGATGATGGAACTGAAAGAATTGTCCGGCCAGAGTTACACAGGGATTATGCCATTTTGATTGTGGAACTGCAGTTAAGTGAAACCGGCTTGCCGACAACCAGAAAGGAAAAGCAAGTTTCTTTGTTTATTTTTGTACCAGACGACAGTGTATGATTATGAAATGAGTAAAGACTCACAAAAGAAATGAGAAAGATGCTATTTTGACATAAAAAAGATTTTCCCTTGGTGATAGCAGAATTACTTTTCAGGAGATGTGCTTTTGGTTTCAAATTCAATTCTTAAAGTTAAATTCTTCCACCTGCATTTAGAAAATTCTTATTCATTACCAGACATAGAGAATTGTTCCATTTTCTTAGGGATGAACTTCAGATTCTTGTTTAAAACCATTAACCATACATGTTTTTTGGCAGAAAAAGGCAAACTGTATATGCCTTTGAAGAAATGAGATTTACATTTGGGAATCTGCATTCCATTTCTCAGAGTTCCATTGTCTTCAAATCAATGATACAAAACACAGCTACAGAATAGCATGTATGTGTGTGATGTGATTCTATAGTTTTAGTAGAGAACTACTAGCTACATAAAGAATCCCTGAAAGAAAAGCTGAAATGATGGTAATTTTCGTGGGCATTCTTCCTTTGTCAGTTCTGAAGATCATGGCTTCATAGATGGGCAAGGAATTCAATATACCAAAACCAGCAATAAACATCTGAATGTAGAATTCATCCCAGTTTCCTCCCCTGAGAATTTCCAGAAAGCCGACAAGGAATGCAATCAAATTGACTATTGCAGCAACTGATATTGTCACAAAAAAAGGAGAAGCAACTCCGAACTCGAATACCCCTTGATCATATCTTTTAATTTTTTCATCATCGACTACTTTACTTGTCACCGTAAATCCCTTTTGGGAAATGCCTAGACGTTTAACTAGGAGCTCCATGCTTCCAAACATGTAAGAAGACACACCCCTTGTGAGCCACATTCTTTGGTCACTCCACCACTTCTCAAATGTGCCCTGTTCTAAAATGAAATCTGCACAATCTTGTCCATAGGCCCCCAGAAACAAGAAGGCATATAAGAAGAAACACGGATCACCAACCTGAAACATTCAAGAAAAGAAAGATCAGAATACCTACTCCATTAGGCAATAAGGGAATTGGGGCAAGGCACATAGTGGTAGAAGATCAGTCGAGCCCAGAACCATTGATCGAAATGCTCCTCTGTGCTATGATCTAGAGATCACTAAATGGAAGTTCACAAATTTACTTTGTTCTATTGTCTTGGACATTCATACCTTTGGAAAAATGGAAATCTTGTTGAGCAAAGTTATCTGAGGGATGGAGGCATACATAGTGACTGGGATGAACCAAATAGGCCAGAAAGAATAGTGGGCATTGCACAATGCCATTAAAAGACCTATCTTTCGGACACCATATGTCATGGGACTAGTCTTGGAAAAGCCAACCTCAAGCTGTCCCATGGACCATCTTGTGTTTTGGATTAGCACGTCATTGAGGGAAGTAAGTACATCAGCAAGAAACGCTGGCCTCTGAGGATGGCAAAATATTGACTGCCATCCCTCACACTGAAGCCGATAACCAGTATGGAGGTCCTCTGATAAAGAGCCATACCTGAAACCCATCTGCAAAATTTAACACCAATCCCTATCACAACTTCATTTGCTAAAAGCAAAACATAAAACTTAGTTTCAGGAAAAAGCAAGATTCAGGATCAGAAAATTCGAAACCGGGTAATTAAACCAAATCTTAGTCCATGAATTTGCATAAAATACACCTCTATTCATCTTGCTAACAAAGTTAAAGAATTTTCCAGAAATCTGGCCAAGAAAAAGTAAATACAGCAATAGACTATGAACTATTGTCGTCCTTGAGTCATGGCTATACTTAACAAGTACACACCTTGGAACCCCAGTCAGTCTGGTCTTCAAAGTTGCAGGCAGCTACCTGATGAGCCAGCTTAAGGGTTTCTTGTGATTTTATGGGCTTCTTGACAATAAAAGTTGGACTCAGCTCTGGAATATTTGCCTGTAAAAGTGATGATGGACCACCAAAGAAAGCCCGTCTCATGAAAAAACACCCAGAACCAACATAATATGGACCTTTTAGTCCATCCATTCCCATCGGATCGATTATGTACAATTTCTTGAACTCGGAAGCATAGATGTCAGCCTTGTTCATGCCACAAAATCGCTGAGGAAACTGAATATATCCTAACTTGGGCAAAATTGAATCATCAAAGAGAAAGCATAGCATTCTCTGAGCTGTTAAAGGGTCATTGGAGAACATGTCACAGTCCTGAGTTAGGACTATTGGTGCATTGGTCATAATTGCCGATACACGAAGCTTCAGAAGATTACATGAACACAAACAAAACTAATCAGCTTCCATAAATGAGAAACTTAGAAACTGAATCACACAAATTCATCAATAACACTGGTGCAACAAAAGGGTGCTTTTGAAAAATCACCCCAAGTAATGGATAGTTGAGGAATTTACCAAAGCATTTAGAGCTCCTGCCTTAAAATGATGGGAAGATGTCCTGCTTTTTTCTCTCGCAACATAGATAAGGTTTGGCGTTGATTTTCCTGCTATATCTTTGTCTTTGCCAATTTCTAAGAGAACCTGATCAAGGACGGATGGAAGAACTTCAAGAAAATTGTTTTACTTGGATTGGGATTTACTTAGCGGACAAAAGAGATTCAGAGACAAACCTGAATTACAGAGGGATGTTCCTGCTGAGTAAATCCATGGATCCATTTTCCAAAAGTTTCTTGATCTGCCTCACTGGTGATGTACTCCTCAGGGACCTTCCCTTTCTCAAGTACGTAGTCTATCTTCATCCTCATGCTCTCGTACCTTGCCTGAAGATTACACAATGTTCAGATTTGTTATTAATTCATTGACTAATAAACAGTAATTCATTGTTCTTAAGCAGCCCATCTTTGATTCTGAGTTCAGAAAATCATACATGGAATCTTATCAAGAAATGACTAATCTTCAAATTTCTTTCGCTACCTTGATGCTCTCAGTTTCAGATGTTGAACAATAGTTTGATCTGAAATAGACATCAGGGCACCTGTCAATTATGTTATTCTGTCTGCAAAATGCTAACCAGTGTCTAGAGAATTTAGCAGCCTCCATGAAAGCAAACAGAGTGATCTGGGATCCTCCATCATCCGATACATATACTGAAATCTTCTCTGTTGGATAATCATAAGCCATAACCGATAATGCAGTATTAACAACATTCAGGGGCGGTTCTTTATAAGGATCTGCAGTGCAGATAAAGATATCCAGAGCAGGAAAATCTTCCCTCTTCATCACACACTCCAAATTTTCAGGGAAAACATCCCGAACAATCGGTCTCATTCTGAAAGATTGAGTTGTAGCCCACATAAATCCAAGCACAAAATCTGCAACCAACATAGAAACGGACACGAAGAAGGAACCAAAATTCCTGGACTGCAGAAGTCTCTGGAAGTGGTGAATTAGTAGAGCTAAAATGGCTAATGCATAAACAGCAGCAAATGCCCTGTTGAAAACCCGGCGGCTCATGAACCTGACGCTGTGAAGAGGGATGGCCGCCATTTCTTCCTTCGGCTGCGTCATTGCAGGGATGAGGCAGAGTGGCTCACACCGCTAACGCTGCCAAACCGCTTGAAGCTTATAGTTAAAGGATGGGCGGGCAAAAGTCTCCTTAATTCCCAACCCTACTTCTCACCCAAGGAACTTTCTCCAGAACAACCCAAATAATGTTAAGTATAATACAGATAAACAGACACATTACATTTGCGTAATCAATTTAGTGGTTTATCGTATCTAAAAGATAAAGATTCGAATCCGATGAAGGTGCCATGAATTTTTACAACCTTAGTACCAACGTGTCAAACTGTATTTAGGCTGCGTTGGACTCGGTTATGCTGTCTGAACTCAAGATTTTTTATACTGCTTTTTATGAAAATGATTTATGAAAATAAAGAGTAACATTATACATATAAAATAAAATAACCATTAATAATCAACAATAATTTATATTTTGACGAATTTTAAAAAAATAGTTCACTTGATTTATCTTAAATATATCAATATCATTTTTTTAAAAAAATTTAATTAATTTAAAAAATAAAACATTTATTTCTAAATAATTCAATAATAGTGAAATTCAATTAAAGGACAAAGCTAGTATTTAGAGATAAAAGAATTATAAATAAAAAAAAGAAAGTCACATAGTTCATATTTAACTACTTGTTATTAGAATTTTGATGATAAATACTATTAACGGCATAATTTAACTGATCAAATATAAATGTTACTGTAATAATAGTTTGACCTATGATAACAATATGAATTTAAATCATACCTAACACAGGATTAAATCTTATCCTAGGACAGAATCGTAAAGGCACTTGATTGGGTCTCAACCCTTTCTTCTTTTTTTTTTCTATAATAGATAACCTTTTATGGTTCGTAAATTATTTAAATATTAAATTGATAAAAAAACTTTATTTAAAAAATAAATAGAAAAATGATCTTTTTCCAAAGCTTTTTCTTAAAAAACAAAGAATGCACTTGAAAGGCCGACATCAATTATTTTTTTTTGTCGGATACTAAGATTATTTTATTTATTTATTTGAAGAATCAGCTGCATCTACAAGTGGGCAAGAAGTTGACTGCAATGATGGGCCTCCTCAGGTCAACCAAGCCCAATTGGCTGTATTGATTGCTTTCTCAACTCTAATAGTTGGTTCACAAAAGTGGATCTTTGAACCATGGACTCTAAGAATGGGATCCACCTTAATTTGAGCCATACTGAATAATTAATCATTGGTCTATTCAAATCTACAACCCATATATCATATATATATATGCAAGAAGTTCCAAATGAGATACCCAAATCAATAGGGCCTATCTATAAGTCCACAAACGACCTCATGGGTATGGATGAAAATAGAGCAGACAACTTGACAGGACTTGTGTCATTAATGTTGTGTTTGGTTGTCATTCATAATAAACGAAATAAGAAAAATTATTCATTTTAAGTGTTTAGTTAAAAAAGATGAAAATTTTTATTTCGTATTTAGGAATATTTTTTTATCAAAAATCAATACCTCTAAAAATGGGGACTGATTTTCTTATTCTTAAATATATATATATATATATATATATATATAAGATGACAAAACTATCATCATATTTTTTCAATAATTCAAAAAAACCCAATTCAATCCAATCCACTTTCCACCCCAACCCCCTGCTACCCCCAACCAAGCCCCTATGACAGCCCACCTGCACCCCACCCCAGTATCTCACCCCAGTCCTACCCACATCCCAGCCCCCACAACACCCCATCTGCATCCCCTCCCCCTCAATACCCAGTACCCACCCAGCTCCTCACCCCACCCTACCCATCCTCAGCCCCCCTCAACCACAAACCCAACTCACTTTTTCTTTTTTTTCTCCTCATAAGGGTAATTTAATAAATGAACAATTAATTATTTGTCATGTCTACTGCAACCAAATGCATTGTACACAATGGACAGAAACATTTTCTTTATTCTGTCCACCGCAACCAAACACCCTATAGAAGACAAAAAATATTTTATTCTGTCCATCAGATTTTTGTCCTGTACTGTCTACTCCTACAGTGGACAAGAACCAAACATAGCCTACACTATAAGAGTCAACAGCACAGGATAAAAGATGGATAAGCATAATAAAAAAATTTTTTATTTCCAATAAAATGTTTGGTTGCAGTGGACAAAATAAAGAAAATCTTCATTTCCATTGTGCACAATACATTTGGTTGCAGTGAACAAGATAAACAATTAATTATTTATTTACTAAATTGCCCTTATGAGGAGAAGGACAAGAGAAAAAAACACTTTTTGATTAGGGAGACAGTGGGTCAAGTTTGTGGCTGAGGTGGCGTGGGGTGGGATGGGTTCGGGGTGAGGTGTTGGTGGAGTGTGGGGTGGGGTGCAGTTGGGTTGGGTTAAGGTGGGGATGGGGGGCTGGGGTGTGGGTGCAGCTAGGGCTGGATTGGGAGTGGTGGTTGTGCCAGTGGGGTGGGATGGGATGGGTTGGTTTGGATTGATTTTTTTGGAATTATGGGAAAAACATGGAGATAATTTTATTATCTTATATTTTTGTTCATATAAACAAGAAAATCAGTCCCAAATTTTTTAGGGATTGGTTTTTGACAAAAAAAATTGTTCTTAGGGATAGAACAAAAAAATTTGTCTTCCCTGACCAAATACTTGAATTGAACAATTTTTCTTGTTTCGTTAGTCGTCACAGTTCCTAGGGACAGGAACCAAACGCACCCTAAACAAGACATTTAAACGTACCTATCAAAGTCTCTCCAACCATCAAATTATTTATTTATCTATAAAATTAAAATAGTTATTTAATCTTTTTTTTTTATCAAACTTATGCTTCAATTAATTTTCCTTATAAAAAATTTGATAAATATTTCGTGTTCATATTTTTATTTGACTTAATCCATGATTAAGCCTTTCAAAAAGGAACAATTTTCCTATTGAATCCCTCACTTTGACATAATTTCGATTAATTTAGAAAAGGATATTCTTGTACTTTTCTATAAGATTTAAAGGTATTACTATCTTTTTAATATTTTTGAAGCATTCTCATGTCTTATTATCCAAATGAATATTTAACTTTTAAAAACTTGAAAATTTACTTTTCAAAACTGAACCACATGCCAAAGAAGGTGTACGAAGTGACAAAAGGAATCCAATGTGAAATTCTTTTTAACCATACTTTATGGGGACATTAACCTTTGGGAATTATAGTTGGTACTTTGAAAGATATAACTTTTTTTCTTTGTTGCTTAGACTGGATAGTATTCCTTGTCTGTATTGTTTCTTCTAATAAGTTTGTTGTAGATGAGAACAAATACAAATCAATTAAGAAAAGACATGGTAAGGCATTTTCATGATATAACTTCCATGGAAAATAACTTTTGTCAAGCCTTTGAGAGTATTAATAAACTTGGTATGTATTATCTTGATGATTCAATCAATGTCAGTGACAATTCCATTTTTTATGTAGGAATTGAAGATTCGAGAACATCTCATTTTGAGGTGAGGGGGAATAATGGATATCAAGGAGCAATCCTAGCATTGGTGGAACCATTTTGGAAGTAAATTATTTAAGTTTAGGCTTAAAAACATGAGTGAAGAGGACTTGAAAACACATCATAATGCATCAAGAATCAAGCCAAGAAGAAAGTACCAAAGAAGGCCAAAGAAAACAAGATAAAAGAGTATAAAACGGGTTGGACAGAGAAGAACCGGTCCTCCTCACTAGAGCCAATCAAAGGCTGGCCAAAACCAGTGATTAACTGGTTCATAAACTGGTCCATGGATTAAGGGTCTGTCAGTTGAAAATTGGTCGAAATTTGACCATTTTCCTTGATTTTTCTTTGTGGTTTTTTATAGTTCTAAGGGTAATTGAGTCCTTAAACCTTATGAATGATTGATTAGGTTTGTTTAGGGTTTTAGCACTATATATAATCCTTATCTTTGTAATTCATTATCAACTTTTGAATCATGATAAACAATTAAACTCTTTCGAGTGAAACCTTTTCAAGATCAAGCATGATCTGCTTAGTGTGTTTTTCTTGAGCTCTTCTTAATGTTACTGATTAACTTTACAAGGGAATTCAATTACTCTGGGTTAAGATATTGAAGAGTAAACCAAATCAAGAGGTTGGTTGATATTGCAAGACAATATAAATAAATCTAATTAACCTCAAATCTCTTTGATGAGTTTTAGGAACTAATCTTTAATTTGATGTGTTTGAGGGATGGGCCAATCATTTGAAAAACTGCGTCTCAAGATCACCTTGAATAACAACCAACAAAGAGTAATTGATATCTTGCAAAAAAAAAACAAAACAAAACAAAAAATATGTATCCTAGTCAATAGAAAACTAACCAAAAGGAGCATGTAGGTAAATTTTTGTTGCGGAACTAAACAACAAAACCTTTGACAAATTGGACTACATTAGAAGTAATTCAAAGCTATTAGTAACGTTTGTGGTTCAAATTTTATTGTTATAGTATTATTTTTTAAAAAAAATTAATAGTTGAACTAGTTTGATGCAATTAATTTGTAAATGATTTATTTTTAAGGTTGAAAAAGTAGCTTATGAAAAAATTTCTAACACTCTAATTATCAAACAAATTTCTTTT
>JAWZTD010000109.1:1291894-1302833 GCA_035221335.1 Echites panduratus
AAGCTTGGACAATGCAGCTAAGTGGCCATCTGCCAAGTCTACAACATGGATATAATCACGGACCTGAAAGTATAAAATAAGAAACCGATCCGATAAGACACTTAACCATCTCAAAATATGTCATAAGAATCATCTCGAAAACGAATAATAAATGACTTACTACAAAAAATTATAGACAAGATTCATATAATGCAGAACTAAATATAAACATATATTTTAAAAAGATGGGTTTTGAGAAAAGTTAAGGCAATAGGGAAGAAGCTGCATTAGGATTAACTAACTCGAGTCACCTTTTTGTGTTATCCCCACTTCTGATAGGGAAAAATAAGTTTGCCTCATTCAAATGTGACAATTCTTCAAATACGATTAAGATACCAGCAAAATTCTAAAACTGAAATATGCCATACCCCTGTGCCATCATTTGTCTTGTAATCAGTGCCAAAAACGGTCAATGCAGGCCGCCTGCCAACAGCTACTTGTTGAACAAATGGCATGAGATTGTTTGGAATTCCACGAGGATCTTCACCAATAAGGCCACTAGAATGTGCACCTATTGGATTGAAGTACCGCAGCAATATGATTTTCCACTGAGAGTCGGCATCACGGACATCACGGCATATTTCTTCAATGAAAAGCTGAAGCAATCAACCTTATTGGAACAAAGACACCCCTTAAAAACAAATGCGATCTGCAGATGCAGAGGAGCAAAGGAACGTATGAAACAAAGACAAAATCCAGGTCTCATTAATCAAATTTGATTACGATAAACAATTAAACATTACCTTTGTTCGGCCATAAGGATTTGCAGCACTAGTTGGAAATTCCTCTGTGCAAGGGACCTCCTTTGGCCACCCATACACTGTAGCTGATGATGAAAACACAAGCTGCAATTTTTGTAGAAAGAAAGAGGAGAATCAGGCATGACAAGCCAATGTTCAAAAATTTCCTGAGAAGATAGTTGAGTGAAGCATTTTAAAAGAAAATACCTTTTTGCAACCATGGGCGGCCATCACTTCTTGCAAGGTCCAATCAAATTGTTATTAAAATACATCAGAGGTTTTTCAACACTTTCACCAGCTGCTTTCAAACCCGCAAAATGGATGACTGCATCAAATCTGAAGACATGAAAAATTACACCAAAAAAAAAAAAAAAAGTAACAGAAGCAACAGATTTTATGCATAAAAATCTGATCTTAGAATGCAAGACCGTCCAAAAGCAAACTCGCTGCAGACTTCTTCTTCGTACGAGAAAACACATAAATAAAAATTCTTTGTTATTGAAACAAAACCGAAGCGGAAAATGGAAATACTTACTTTTCAGAAGCAAGGAGTTTATCAAGAGCAGCCTTATCACGAAGTTCCATCTGCAATTAAAAGAAAAATTAATAAATTTGACTATTGTGATTGTCATGGCATAGCTCGGTAGCAGAGAATTTCTGCCAACCTGTGCCAGAAAGGTTAGCGTGCGGGTGTGAACTTGTGTTGCGAGGAGTCCAACTTCGTTTGGGATTCGGACAGGTTACATTAAACAGACTCCTTTTCGGAACAAAACTTGGTTGATGACTCCTTTTCGGAACAAAACTTGGTTGATTTGTCTCTGTTATATATAAGTATACGAGATCTAAATCTCTGTAAACAAAACCTCTTTCCGCTTCTCTGTCTCAAAACCTGGGCAAATTCTAGGTTTTGCAGATTCTCTGTTTTGAAGTGGAGGGTCTAGAGATTTTCTCTTGTTGTCTTTGGGGGCAGAGGATAGAACACAAAGATGGCAAATTGGGCTGATCTGCCGTGTGATTGTCTGGTGACCATTGTCGAACGCCTCAGATTGATGGAAGACTATTCTTGTTTCGGTGCTGTCTGCAAGGAATGGCGTAAGGCTGCCACCAAGGAAAATTTCAAGGGAATACCTTTATGGCAGGGGAGGCCATGTCTCTTGCTGGCTCCAAACAAGGACAACGATTATCGGGATCTCTATAGTCTCTTTGAGGATAAAGTTGTTACCTGTCTTTTCCTACCTCCCAGAAATAGAAGGATCATGGGAGCTTCTTTTGGATGGAGTTTGACCCTGATGGGAGAGTTTGATATTAGTCTTGTTAATCTTTTCACTGGTGATAATATTCCCTTACCCTCTCCCGATGACTATGATGATGTAGGTGAGCCCCAGTACTTCGATAAGGCATTGTTGTCATGTGCACCTTGTCAAAATCCTCAGGACTTTGTGCTCATGGTTCTTGGTGGAAGTAGGCGTAATTTAATGTTTTGGAGACCAGGTGACAAATCCTGGACAACGATTACCACCTTCTATGCTGCACACACAGATTTAGCATACTTGAATGGCAAATTTTATGCTATTGCATTCGGTGGAGGTGCATTCGGTGGAAGTGTATGCGGTGCAAGGATAGTTGTTTGTGATGTCTTTGGACGTCGTCCGAAGGAGACTAAAATAGTTGCCCAATTGTCTTCCACTTTTGTTGGATTTGAATATTACATAATGGAGTCTATGGGGAGCTTATTAGCTGTTGTAAGGAAAAGTGCCCACCAGCTTCATCGAGGTCGAGTTCGAGTTGAAGATGAAGGTGCAGATGAAGGAGGTCGAGTTGAAGATGAAGATGAAGGTGAAGGTGCAGCTGAAGATGAAGGTGAAGATGCAGATGAAGGTGAAGATGCAGCTGAAGATGCAGCTGAAGATGAAGATGAAGATGAAGATGAATTTGTACATCAAGAAGACGATGAAAATGACTATGAAGATGAAGATGAAGATGAATATGAAGGACAAGTGTTTCGATTACCTACTTATAAGTGCAGGCTTGGATATTATGGAACACAGGAATTCACAGTTCTGGAGGTTGATTTAGTTGGTGGTACTTTTAAGGAGATTGAGGATATTGGAGATAGAGCTATATTTTTGGGAGGAAGTGCTTCTGTGTGTATTGATCATGCCTCTAGATTTCCAGAATTGAAAGCAAATCATATTTATTTTACTGATGATGTTTTAGATGCTCATACTAGGAACTGTGGGGGAGGCAGAGACATGGGCGTATATAACTTAGCAGATGGTAGTCTTACCCGTCACTATCAGGGTCAGTCACGCAGCTTTTTCAGTCCACCAATTTGGATTACGCCATGCTCATCTTGTATGTCTTCAGCATAAGTAGAAGACAGATCTTCTCTTATTAAACTATAGTATACTTCATGGTATTTATAATCTCTCACAAAGAGAGGAGTTGGTTGTTTTGAATTTAGAAGTGTTTGTGCTAATTATTCTGATTTTTATTTATTTATAGTTTTTCATTGTTCTGCTTGTTATTAGATATGCTTTCATGCCTTTTTATCCTAATTTTCTTTTTATTTTGAATAAACAGTCTGAATACCTTTCTGCTGAGTAGACTTAACGGATAACCTTATAACACAGTAATACCTTTCTGCTGAGTAGACCTAATGGATGACCTTATAACACAGTATAAAACAGGAGAAAGAGAGTGGCGAAGGTGATTAAAAAAAAGGTTCATTAGTATGAATGATCCCAGACGTCAAATTTGTCCAATTATCATAAACTTGCAAAGACAGAGCCACAGAACCTGACGAATAGTAAATTACATATTCATAGGAACACTACATAAAGTATGAATACAAGAACTCCAGGATGAGCACAACAATGAAAAGAATAATTCCAGGTAGAAACTTTTAGGAATTTTCAGTATTTTTACAGAAAAATTATAATATCATCAGTACTTGTAAATTTTCGACTCTAGGTGGAGACTTGGTCTCCACCACTGGTGTATTCCATGAGCATCTTTGAAGTTCAGCGTAGGAGATAGATTAACTACTACATTTGCAGAAGGAAGAAGGTGCAGTGGCTCTTCTGCTGGCTTTCCCATTGCAGACATAAGAAGACCACCAATTGAGTGCTGTGTTGCCAATCTCTCGATAGCACCAACTCCCATCTCGTCCATATTCTTCCTGTGTTCAAAGTAACCAATATATTCTGCACAGATATGATCAGCTGGATTCACAAAAAGGCATGGGATCCATCCTGCTAATGCAGCAAATGTATCTACTTGCTGGTTCTTCTGGTGGTTATTTTTTGATGCGAAGGCAAGTCCAGCAGAGATGACACTTGCAGCAATTCGAATCCCATGCTTAACTTTTTTATCCTTGATCCTCTCAATCGGAGCAGAAACGTAAGGTGGATTAAACAAGAATGATTCCAGAAAGGTGCCTGTTTTTGCCATACTCTTGCCAGCAAGCATTGCCATGGCAGACCCTAGAGAGTGCCCAGCTAACCAGACACCTGAACTTCCATATGTAGCAACTATTCCACGTACAGATTGGATGGCGATCTCAAATCTTGATGTCCGATGAAGATCATTTCGGATGAAAGACACATCCAGTTCAAAGTCCCGTGAAAAAGCGTCTCCTTTTATGATGGTACCTCTAAAGGCAATGACATATCGTGGGCAATTACGAGTTATTAAATGGTTGTTGTCTGAGTTAGGTCGTGTAAACTCATAGATAGCACCGAAAATGGATGAATCAGCATCATCAACAAGCCTAGAACGCAGATGAAAATGAAAGAACTCCCACCAAGGAGGGGCAAGGGCTTCAGCTTCCTGCCTGTTTTCCTGGCGATCACGTTCAAGTATGTAGACACCTTGAACCAAACTGGCAGCAACAGACCTCCGGTAATCTGCATTTTCCCTGGTTAAAGGAGCATCACATTGAACCTAGCACATTAGCATACATCATAGTTAAACTTCTAAGCTCACATCAAACAATTATTCATGACCAAACCAATATGACCATGGGACTTCAAGATCATGAAGAACCTTCTCTTGAACCAATACACAAATATCACCTTTCCTCATCAAAGAACCAGATTTTGATTACTGATCAGATATCACTTACAAACAATACAAGAAGACATTTGCACACATGAAAGCTTAGAATTAGTCAGGAAAATATTAATATCAGATGAAAATGTGGGAGCATTTTGGATGAGAGCCTGCCTGAGCCAAGAATTGTCAAGTTGTTATCTAGAAGTGTCAATAAGCTGAAAAACATCTAAATCTAAAGCTAAACACAAGTCTGTCTCTCTATACAAGTGTCAATGATTTTATCCAGCAGTTACTTTTTCTCATAACAATAACATAAACTAAGCTAGAGTGAATCTAACATTATCCAGTTCCAGTCTGCTTAGCACTTGATTCTACTGTTAATTATAAACTAAAGCTACAACTTTGCAGAAAGATGCAGTTCTGTTGAGATGCAAATTTGTGCACGAAAAATGATAATCTCCAGGAACCTCTATAATCCATCAACAGGCAATCTCAAGTTCTAATGTCATAAGCAACAGTTAAAGGCACATAAAAGAAGTCATACCAGTCAGTTCTTTTTAGATGCAAAGGTCCAGAAAGATCAAAGCTTTCCCTCTCTGAGCACATTAGGCCTTTATTTTCCCCCTATACTGTCAACCTCAACCTGCAGCTATTATAAAAGCAGATGAGAAGAAGATCTAAAACCACAGATCTCAAGGAGCACTCATACATTGATACAACTTGGTAATGCTATACCATGATATCAATAACGCAAACATAAATAAAACAATGCTGCAATAGACCATTCATGAACATGCACAAATATTGCACTATGAATATATATTCCTTCCTTGCCATGGTACAAGAATATAAATTGGATCAACATTCACAGTAAACTCTTGAGCATATTGAGGGTTCATCTTGAAAGATGACCTAAAGTACATAATTCCCAAAACAGAGAGGATCATAGAAACGATTTTCTTTACTTCATAGCGAATTTGGAGCTATCAATTATTGAAATATAACAGCACTTCACGGAAATTTACTTCACAGAAACAATTCCTAATGCCCACCACATCCATTTCATTTTCGAAAAGGCTCAGATCAAACCAATTTGCAAACTGACAAACTTAAAAAACACAGCCCAGAAGCGTTCAAGAAACACATGAAAAAGTAATTACAGCTCAGCTTTCAGTATATTTATGTAAGCCTGAAAAACCATATTATAAATTTCTGATTCTTGAGTAAATTTTGCAAATAAATTCAAAAAAAAAAAAGAAAAAGACAGTCT
Organism: Echites panduratus; assembly: GCA_035221335.1. NCBI lineage: Eukaryota > Viridiplantae > Streptophyta > Magnoliopsida > Gentianales > Apocynaceae > Echites > Echites panduratus. The sequence goes on from JAWZTD010000109.1 coordinate 1,298,000, forward strand.
TGGAGCAACATTTTTCACACAGAAGCGAAATGAAAAATCTCTGAGACAATGGGTTCAGTCCCACTCTCTCACTTGAATTAACAAACATAAGACGTGTAACAAGAAGATCTCATAGCAAATGAAAGTCATATAAAGAGGAAAACCTAATCTCACGTTAAGAAAAATATGAGATAAATGTAAACTTAAGAGACGGTTTTTCTTCAAATAAGAAATGAAGATCTGAACTAAAACAGAGAACTAATTTCCGGAGATTCTTTGGGTTGGGCATTCCCCTCTTCTCTGTATCCGCAGAGGATCCATAGAATTCTTTTTCTTTCGAAACGAAAATTAATTTTGTATTTAAATAATACTAGAATTCAATAGGAAAATAGGCATATTTTATAGGATTGGTAACTTTGATTTTTCATTTCAAATAGTGAGTTCTGAGGATTTTTTTTTTTTTTTATAGAAAATGGGAGAAAATAGCAATCAGTTAGTTTGAAAATTTTTTGTGATCTGAAAATTTTTAAAAAAACAAGTGAGAATTAAAGTTACCAATCTACTTTATTTATAGACCAAATGACTCAATTTTCCAATTCAATACAACATGTAATTTTATAGAAGTTGATGGCAAAATCGTAATTTTTACTGGCTTTATGGTTTTGGTCCTCTCATTTTTTTTTAACAGTTTAGGTCCTTAAAATATTTATTTTTTATTATTCTATTTATTAAATTTTTTAACAATAATTTTTGTCCTCTAAATTTTTCCTTCTAAATCCTTTCTCCTTATATTCATTAAAATGAAACCAACAAAATCACCTAATTTTCTTCCATTATTGTCTTTCTATGATTATTTTTTCACTGTTTCTTATCTATAATCAATGAAAATATAATTATAACCTCAAGTTAAAACTATTTTTGGAAAAAGTATTCAAACAATATTCACAATTGACCAAAATCATTTAATGCACAAATCCTACAAAACCTACAAAGTGCTAAGAAGTATACAAAACAGATCAAAATCAAGGCTGTATCAAATTTTTACCAAGTCTAATGACCAAATTTGCAATTTAAAAAATTTAAGGACAAATCAATTTATAAACATTTTAGAAATCAAAATAATTAAACATGAACATTTTAGAAACCTAAAATATTAAAAAACCAATGTTTCCAAACCAGCTAAAAAAGTCCTCCATAAATATGGGGCCACACAAGTATTAAACTCTAAACCTCACCAATTGAGAATAAAAGTTAGGGATGTTGGCAATTCTTTTCGATTATAGTTAGATTTTTTAATTGAACCATCATAATTTATTATAGTAATTTTTATGAATTTTATTTTTTAATTGAACCAAATCAAATCATTTTTTTAACTAATGTCTTAGAATATTTCGAAATATTAGATTAATGTTACTATAAAATATAAAAATTCTTTATAATTTAAATGTAAAATTTATTTTTTAAAAAAAATATTTAAATAAAAAATTATATAATAAATGGAGCATATTATATGACATATAAATACATTATTATATATAAAAAATTAGTTTTAGACTCTCAAATCTAAATAAGATATTAAATATTGACTCGACTCTACTCCTTTAATAAAATAATCAAGCCCAAACTCGATTCGGTCTCGTTATAAACTAGTCAAATTCAAACGTTTATTAAGTCAAGCCCAGATCGTTCTTTGATACTCTCATCTCATTTACGTTGAACATGTAATTCTTTATAACACGAAGACTTGGGAAATTTTTGTCTCATACATGTTATGTTCTTCATTGGTCGAATTGTTGTCTCCGTCCCTTTTATTAATTGATGCATATAAGTAAATCTTTCATAATCTAAATTAAATATCTTGTACTTGTAACATATAATTTCATATCGAATACGTTGACCTTGTGTTTTATTTTTATTATTTCATTGTTAATTATATAAATTAATTAGTAAGGGTATTTTTATATAAGTGGATATAAATTCTTAATTTATAGGTATTTTAATTGGTGTGATTCTTTTAATTAAATTTGGTGAACTTTTTTTTTTTTTAAAGTTAAGTGAATCGTATGAATTTAATTAGTTTTGATTCAATAATTAAAAATATTATTGTCAATATATTCTAAAAGATTGTATATAAATACAAAAGGATGCCTCACTTTTTACTAATTTATAAACCAATTTATTTATTTGTAATTGTTAAAATTATTTCCATTTATTATTCAAAGTTAATTTGTAAATTATTTTTTAAAGTATCAACAATAAATCATGAATTTTAATGGAATTTTCTAATTATCATAATTCACAAAATTAAATTTAGAAAATTAAAAACTATATGAACTAATATGAATTAAATTAATTGAATATTTAGTATATTAGAAAATAATTATTCTAGATATATTCTAAAACTAATGTATATAAATATTAATTTTTATTAATATAAAAAATAAAGCAAAGTATTTTTTTATTGTTAAATATTAACTTGGACTAGTGAGGGTGACACAAGAATGACTTTCTTTTTAATTTTATTGTTTTTGGCCATTGTCAAAAAGTATTACTAGCTGAGAGAGAGATACAATTGAAAATTATTCTAGTTATAGAAAGCTAACTTGTTAAAAATTGGATCTATAATTTTGATTAGAGATAAAGTTTATGAAAACAAATCTCGATCTAATTTAACTAGGAAAAAAAAAGATTGCTGTTCCACACTACATGTTTTAATAATGATATATAATATGTTGGAATTAATTATTATAATAAAATAATTTTAAATTAACTTCTCTATCATTATTTCTCTATAATTATTTTTTTTATAAATATTCAAATCATTTGTAAAATATATTTCTATAAAAGATCAAATCATTTTCCAAATCCACTCAAGGGCCCTCAAGGAAGAACCCGAATCATTATTTTAACAATACGATGAAAAAGAAAAAGTAAAAAAAAAATATTGATTAAGTTTAGGAAAAAATTATTTTTATTTTGAAAAAGTGACATTTAATTAAGAAAAATTTAAAATAAATTTCTTTCATAGTAATTAATTCGTGTACTTGATTATATTCTAAACCTGTTACAACTAACCAAATTATAACACATAATAAATTAGTAATAAAAATGATTAGAGCGTATATTAGGTTTACACTCAGAATTCAGGGGTTGATCAGATGTAAGCCATATGAGGCTTCGTAACTTTTGAACCCAACCCAAGTCAATCGTATAATCAATCTACCCTGCATAGATTGGATATGACATATTTTTTTTCATTTTCTATTCTTCATCCATACACACATATAAAATAAAAAATATATATATTAATTGAATTCATTTTTTATTTTAAAAAAAATTAACACATCTTATCTTTGATGGATAATTTAAATTAATTTTTAAAAAATATATTTTACGAAATTAAATGACTCCACCCAAAGAGGCGGTATATTCAATCCCCCAATCTTTCCATAAAGCACAGAGGCCAAGAATTCACTATCTTAGAATATATATTTATATTATATACAATAGGAAAGATCAAGAGAAGCTGCCCATTCAGGACCAAAAAATTAATATCTGTTTATCTTAGCCAAGTTTATCGCATTCACACATTAATACGAGTTCATGTTAGGAGTATGTAAAGATTATCAATTCCTCATTCTAATTCTATACCAATGATGGAATAACTCAGAATACTGCTAACGTCTAAGATTCCTGAATCCCATATTATGAAAGAAAAAGAACCCCTCTTTTTTTGATGCAAAGAGCCGCGATGACGATTACTTATCAGTTTTAGGTGAACCATAGCCATAAGGGTTCTTGCTGGCCCAGTTCCATTGGTCCCGACACATATCCTCAATGCCAAATTTTGCCCTGCAAAAGTTTTAGGGGTTACAACATGGAGTGTGCCAAAAAGCCCGATCAAGCCATCACATAGTAGAAACTTAAGGATACAGAACCCTCCTCTTTCTCAAAAGAGGACCAAAGTTCTTGAGGATTTCTTGATGAAAGATAAATACAGCGGTGAAGAAAATCATGGCAAATTTGCATTCTAAGAGAAATGCATTTTACTGAGTTGCATAGGGACAAGTAAGAACTTACTTCCAGTTCAGTTCACGTTCTGCCTTTTTCGTTGATGCATAAACTATCTCAGCATCTCCAGGTCGACGGCCAGCCATCACCAATGGGATTTTCTAACGGAAAGGTAAACACCAAACTTTAAATACTGATGGAGCAGGGTGGAAAAAAAAAGAGCATTTAATCATAATCTTGGCAATTGATCTCCATGCCGCAGACTTGACAGCTTGCCACTGGTGGTTAAGATCATAAAGGCTAGAAGATTTTTTCCTTTCTTTTCTGCCCATGTCAAAGTATATTCAGAGACAATTGCAATATATGACATTTTTCTAGAGGAACCAGTACAACTTAGGACAAAGTGAAGCCACCTAAACAAATATCCAGTCCACATTCCCGTGGTTCTAAAATTCAAAAATAATATCCTAATAGGAAGCCAATAGAGAAGAGGAATAAATATTAGAAAATTTTTATACCTTGCCAGATGCCTTCTCAAATGCCTTGACCATTTCCAAGACAGATATTCCTTTCCCAGTTCCCAGATTGTAAACTTCACAGCCTAAAGTAGTACATATATGAGGCTCAGTAAAGGTACACTAATTTGTTTAATGGAAGTGAAAATAATACTACAATAGAGGGAATATATGTATGTATATGTGTTTCCTGTCTACGGACACACACCCCCATATATATGTATATACATAAAGAGAGAGAGCCCATTAGTTAAATATAACCAACTAAAATTGTAGCACTTCAGATAAGAGATAATAGAAACAAAAATGGTTACTTAGCCACAAAAAGA
>JAWZTD010000109.1:1351527-1370679 GCA_035221335.1 Echites panduratus
AAATTAACCCCATTTGGGAATCCTTAATAGAGCTAAGTACATACCTCTCTCTCTCTCTCTTTCTCTCTCTCTCTCTCACACACACACACACACACACACACACACACATATATATATATATATATATATATATATATATATAGATATTCTTTTTGGAAAGAATTGATTTATGTTTGATAATGCATAAATGCGAGAAGAGCTAGCTTACACTAGGATGGTTCACCTTATATTCTCCTCACAAAATTAGATATGATTTACCTACCAAGAAAATTTCATTAGATTTACTTGGGGTCATCTCTTATAGCTAAGTTAGTGAAACATGTACTAGAATGGAGAAAAGGAAGATTGATATTTTGGCTCTTCACCTTTTTGTTTTTACAAATTTGGTCGAATTTTTTTTTTATTATTTTTTTTTATCTTCCATCAATATTTTTTTAGCCATGGTCCATTTTGATTTTTTAAAGTTTTTTTGATATTCAACATTTTTTTTTACAACATTTGTCCAAAATTAAAAATATATATTTTTGAAATTTTTTAACATGACTAAAAAGGGTAAAAATGGAAAACCACTTTTTCAACCCAACATCTCTTTCAGTCAACGCCGTCTTCCCCACCTTACTGGCAGGGTGGTGCCGGCAAACTTTTGCCGTCGCCAACATAAAAAAATTTAAGAGACAAAAAGTAACAATTTTATTTGACATAAATTTTCTGCTTATATATTTAGGGTTTTCTTAGGAGGTGATATCTTGTTTTGCACTTTGACAGAATCTTTATGCAAAGAATGGGAGCATGATCACTTCTTTCACAATCGTCCATGATAACTTTTTTCACAATTGCCTAGTGAAAAGTGTTGGAGAATAAGGTAATTGTTGCGTTGTTTCAGTGATCTAGTGCCAAGTGTATTAAATTCCTCGTACCTTCCATTCGAAAGAGATTTCTTCCGGCAGGTGTCTCCCCTGATCCCCCATCTCTTTGAGAGATAGGTGAGATGGATCTTTGAGAAAGACGAGATTGAATCCACCATTAAATGGAATTATTGTTTAATGATCAAATAACTTAACTAATCTCACATTTCGTTATATTAGGTGTGAAGATAAGTATCGATTATTGAGATTACATTTTTTTTAATTTAATCATTTAATTTTTAAATATATTAATTTAACCATTTAACTTTATAATATTTGATAATTAAGTTATTTAATTTTATTTGATTTCATAATTTAACCATTTAATATTTTAACTTTTTGTCAATTTCAATATTAAACTTTGTAAAAATTTTCTGTCAAATATTTAAAATCAAACTGTCAAATTAACATATTTGAAGTTGAATGGTTAAATTGGATTTTTTTTTATGGTCAAATTGATAGTTAAGCCTAAACATGGGCAATGAGCTTATTTTTTTTAATGTTAAGTTTATAACTTTGTATTTTTCTTACGTGCTCACTTTCGACCTATGGTAAAATTTATTCGAAATTTCATAGGATACTCACCTTATCTTTGGTGATCAGTATGGTTTTCAAAAAATTTTAAACAAAAACGACCACCAATGAAATTTTAAATTTTAAAAAATTCTGTTATAAAATAAATATTTAATTCTCATCATTTAAAATATAAAATATAAAGAGAGATATTCAATTACTAATAGTGAGTAATTATTATTTTGAGAAAAACCTCTAATTCAATTACATATAACAAAACCAGTAGAGTATGAAGTTTTTTATTTTTATTACTTTTATAATTATTGTTTTAAGAGGTTAAGCAATAACTAAAAATGCGATTCCTACTCAAGAAAGAACGCTGGGAGCCTGGACGCACGCTTTCGACCTTTATTTTTCTCAACCAAAAAAGCAAAAGTAAATAAAGAAAAGCAATTTGCAAATGTGTAAAAGGACAAAAAAGCCCTCAGGGCTTCAACGTTCAACCAATCTTCGGAATCTTCGGTGCCCCGGCCACCACGACACTGTTATCTCAGAGTCTAGAAAGCCATACTTTTCCATATGGACCTAATTAAATAAACACTTCAAATAAATATATATTTCTTATTTTTCGATTGAGATATAATAATTCAAAATTTTTGTTTGTGGGATAAAAAAATGTTTTTATTTATGCAGCAATTATTTAAAACTGTTCCACGCTTGTGTTTAGATGGTCATAGAAGCATCATTTTTTTTAACAGAACAAATATTTATATTTTATTTCAATACATAATGAAAAATAAAATTTAATTTAAAAAATGAATAATTTAATAATTAAAGTTTAATACGAACTAATTTGATGAGCAAAATAAAAACTCCTCATCTACGATTTAGTTCAATTTCATTTTTTTTATATTAAGAAGTATTAGTTAATTTATCTAATTTAATTATTTTTAAAGATAATTTTATTTGAATACTTTTGATACTATTAATATAGAAAAAGATTAAATCTTTAATGAATTGAATTAAAATATTAAAAAAAGAAAAGAATGTTAGATTAATAGTAGTGGAAAAAATGAAAAGGGACAGGTTAAAATTTTTGAGGGTGAGGAAATGAAAATTAATTAGATTTATTTTAATAAAGTTAATTCTGTCTTTTATTTTATAAATTAAAAAAATATAAAAATATGAGTTATTTTTATGAGATATATAATAAAATATTAAAAATAAGCAAATTTGACCAAAAATACGCGACATGTTTGGAAGGTAGAAAAATCAGCAAGCAGCTAACTCAACTAAACAACCTATCGCACGAAATCTGTACAGCGGGGAAAGTCTAAGTCCATATGTTTTGCATATTCTACTGTTTCTCTCTCCTCATGGTTTTGGAGTCAAAAGCGCACATAATAACTCAAAAACCACAGGAGGCCTCAGACTTCCAGAAACGCAAACAATAGGCTCAATAGTCTCTGCCTCCCTCTCTCTTCCGCGGCGCATGTTTTGAGTTTTCCCTTTTCTTCTAAAAGTTTTTGCATTGCGTTCTTAACGTTAGTGAGAGATTATATTGTCAGTTTGAAGCTTGAGTGTAACTGGAGATGGCTCCGACGAGTTATATAGTAGAGGTGGAGCCAGCTAAGCCAGCTAAGGATGGAAAACCGTCGATCGGACCGGTTTACCGGAGCTTGTTTGCGAAGGATGGTTTTCCTGAGCCTATTGAAGGATTGGATAGTTGTTGGGATATATTTCGGTGAGACTTGTTGATTTTTCTTTTTTTGTTAATTTTAATTATCATGTCCTCTTTCTCGCTGAACTATCGTGTAAATTGAGTTAGGAACTGGATAACTTTGTATAGAGATGGTGACTCGATTTGTAATGATCCAGAATTGTTGAAGGCTTGGTAATATATATTTTTCTGTGTTGCGTCATTTAGATGTATATGAAGTTCACTTTCAATCAGTGACTTTCAAAAGAAAATTAGGATTGTTTGCTATGAAAACTCAAATTAAGGCTTATTTTTTATTCGACAGAGTTTTGGTAACCTTCACGATGCGTTTCAGGATGTAGCGAGTTCAGTTGTACTATGTTTTTAAGAGTAAAATATACATAAGAGTGATATAGATTTCATTAGGAGATATGACAAATTATGTTGTTGATCTGAAGTCAAGTTGTCTAATGTATTTATCAGCTTTTTGTTTGAAAATAGGCATATTCAGATGTACATCAGGTTAGATAACGAGAAATTCCTAGGAACATTAGTAAATGATGTCTCTGAGACTGGAATGGTCTAGACATTGACTTATCGAAATAGTCTATCATTATCTGATGGTATGCAAACCTTGTGCTCAACGACATGGTTGGGAAATTTGATTTGGTATACAATTTCTCGTCTGTCATGCCCTTCCTATTGAGGTTATTCATATTTGCTGGGAAGATGTTTGGATACTTGTTTACCAATAGTGATTGGAAATGAGAAAAATATACTTTATGTAGTCTTTCTGAAAATTGTTGATTAAAGTAGGCTGTTTATGTTGCAGCATCTCAGTGGAGAAATATCCTAACAATCCAATGCTTGGTCTACGCGAAATGGTGAATGGGAAGGTAAATGCTGTGGAATCTTCCATGTGCTCTTTTTGCTTGGCCTTATATATTTCCTTAGCTGTGTTAAGGTTCTGATATTTTGATTTGTTGCTTTCATATGCAGCCTGGTAAATATGTGTGGCAGACTTATAAACAAGTATATGACATTGTGGTGAAAGTTGGAAATTCCATCCGCAGTTGTGGCATTGAGAAGGTAAGTTTTAGATGTTCCCCTATATATCACTTCCGGTCAGCTTATATCTGTAGTCTTGATGAATGCCTTCATCTTTTATTTTTGTTTTTAACTACATTTGGTTTATATTCATTCCTTTATCTTGTTACTCAAAGCTGGGCGTTTGGGCATGGAGGGTGAGAGAGTTTCTAATTAATATTCATAAAAGCCTCTAAGGGAATTTCTTGTCATTCATTTTGCATCTCATCCTTTGGTAAATGTACTGCTCATGCAGGGGGGACGATGTGGTATCTATGGAGCCAATTGCCCAGAATGGATAATGAGCATGCAGGTATGGGGCCTTGTCTCTGTTTCTTCTGGACCTTTGTCCTCTTTCTCTTACTTTTCTTTCCAGTGGTAACATTGGGTTATGCCTGTTATATATGATTTTTCTATTCAAATAGGTTTCTGTCATTTCTTCTTCTTGGATAGGTCAGAAAGCAATCATTAGGACTATTGTGTTATTCATCGTACTTGAACTTTTCTAGTAAGATTTCTGTGGTCTTGCTCAGATTAAAATAAGTGATGGTATGATCTAGATAAACATAACTACCAGACCTATAATATTTTGTTGGTCATCCTTTTCCAATTAATATGTAAACATAGCTCTATTAATTTTGGTCAGTCTGTTTTGGACCAAAATTAAATGGATATATCTTTTTGATGAAACTAGAGATGCAAACTTTGCAAATGAAATGCCATAAAACAAATAGAAAAACTGTTTTTTTATTGAAGTTCATCAAATAAGCGTATTTAAATGTTAATAATTTGATCTTTTCAAGGTTGCCAAAGGTTCTCCAATGACTTCTCCTCTTTCACTTGAGGCTTATAATTCCATTGTATTTTCCATGAGTATTTCTTTTTCCTTTCATTTGACATCAAGAGCAGACTTGTTGAAGCATTTGATATTTAAGAAATTTCTTTACATCTAACACGTATAAAACTCATGCAGGCATGTAATGCTCATGGACTCTATTGTGTTCCTTTATATGACACCTTAGGTACTTATTTCATCTTCTTTGTTGTGTCTTTTGAAAGCCATGGAACTGTTTTTTTTTTTCTTGTTCTAGTACACTTGGTACTTTATTTAGCGGTGTATGGAAGTCTTCCATTTGTTAATTGCATGCTATTAACTGCTGAGGAGGAGTTTTGGATGCCTTCTGATGATGTTGCTGACAAGTATCATTATTTGGTATTTGATTTTATTTCACATGAAATTAGGTGCTGGTGCTGTGGAGTTTATCATTTGCCATGCTGAGGTCACCATTACCTTTATTGAAGAGAAAAAGATTCCAGAGGTTTGTTATCTCTACACTATGATTTAAAAAGTGATGCATCCTTTTGGAAAGGATTACCTCGGTACTTTGTGATATCAAATTTAATGTTGTTAATGGAGTTAATGATGTCTTTGAAATCTCTGCAAATTTTCGGATTTCCTAAATGTAACAATATAAGCAGGTTGGGTAAAGAAGCGAACATCATTGCTGATGATATTTTCCTTTATAGGCATTTTGCTTTTTGTTTTGTGCAATAACGAGATTAATACTTTTCCTTATAGGTCATATGTTGCTTAAACATTCAAAATTCTCTGCCAATTCATGGTACACGAAAGATGTAGAATAGGATTTGATATCTAGAGAGGAACTTTAATTATTTTTTAATTTAAAATTAGGTATATTAGGTAGAAGTGAAGGTTTCGAGCTTTTTTAGGACTCCAAAATGTTTAATGACCTCAGATTTGATGGGTACAACTCCATAAATGATGAATGTGTGATCATTTTGTTACTTACCATGACAAAATTGTAACTATTGACGAGGATACTATTCTTATATTTTTTGCATTTCCTATATTCATTTTTTTTCGGTCTTAAGTCAGGACTGTTATGTTACAGAAAACTAATACCAATACAATTTTCATTTAGCACTGTGAATTATTTTACATGTTACAGTATCTTCTGATAGTTTTTCTAATAATTGAGATGCTTTTCCAGATTTTATAGTATCCTGTTCAGCTAATTTATGTGTTTCCTTTTCAGTTATTAAAAACATTTCCAAACTCAACAAAATACTTGAGAAGTAAGTGACCTGTCAATTTATTTTCCTTTTCCTGTTCCTCCTAATTTTAAAAGTAACTACAGTAATGCTTGGAGTCCTGTTTATTTTCCAATGCAGCAATTGTGAGTTTTGGAAAGGTCACTCCCCAACAGAAGGAAGAGATTGAAAAATTCGGTCTGGCTGCCTATTCTTGGGATGAATTTTTGTTATTGGTAAATCCTTGTATTCTTTTTAAAATGTTTTTGTTTCCTGTAATCTATGAGAATGGTTACTGTGTCTTTCTTGGTAATCCTTGTACCCTGTTTATTATCTAATTTCTTTGCTAGTTGATGTCTATTATTTACTATTCTCATTACATGCTTGAACAATATATTTTAATAGAAGTCCATAATGCTTCCATTTGCTGAGTTTTCTATTGACTAGGATGCATATTTCAGTTTTTTGCTTTTTTTTATTTTCAAGGTAACAATTACTCTTTGCTACTTGTTCTTATTGTTGCAGGGTAAAGATAAGCATTTCGATCTTCCAGTAAAACAAAAAAGTGACATTTGCACTATAATGTACACTAGTGGAACGACTGGAGACCCCAAGGGTGTGCTGATTTCAAATAATAGCATTGTTACTCTTATAGCTGGGGTGAAGCTTCTGCTAGAGAGTGTGAATGAATCGGTGATTAATATTTCCCGTTTTCTTAGCTCATTTTGATGGAAGGTTATGGCTGGAGTTGGTTTAGTTATATTTTCCTAGGAATGCAACCCTTTATTTAGTAAAGGATTTTGTGCAGCCTGATAACTTTGTATATATGTATTCTGCAGTTGACCATGAATGATGTGTATCTTTCATATCTTCCTTTGGCGCATATTTTTGATCGTGTGATTGAAGAATTGTTCATTAATCGTGGTGCCTCAATTGGATTTTGGCGTGGGGTAAACCTTTGCACTTCCTCAATCTCTGCTGTTTTTTTTTTTTTTTTTAAACTTTTTTTCCTCTTTTTTGCACCCCGGTGGTGGGGTTTGGGTAAATGGAGGAGGAATGCTTAATTATAGATTTGGTCATTTTTTTTGTAGGATGTTAAGTTGTTGGTTGAGGACATTGGTGAACTAAAACCCACTATATTCTGTGCAGTTCCACGTGTATTAGATAGAATTTATGCGGGTGAGTCATATTTCATTATCGGTTATATCGGTTAAACGATTTGTTTTACTATATCAGATATTTGGTTAATGTGTAACCTATGTTTCCATAATTCCAACTGAGGCTGATTGCTATATAATTGCTAGTTATTTCACTGCTTGTAAAGCCAGATACTGTTTACCATTTACTTTATCATGATCTTAAATGCTTTGTGAAGAAAACATTTAACTATTTGTTACAGGATCTGTTCGTGATTTCTTGTTATTTGTTTCCTCCCTCCAGTTGTTATCTCGTTCAGTCATTTGTGCTAACCTGGATATTCTTCTTTATATATATTCTTTGGGTGGTGACTTACTTTTTACTATTACTAAAATAAAATCATGAAATATATACAGGTTTGCAACAGAAAATATCAGCAGGAGGTTTCGTTAAAAAAACTTTGTTCAATTTTGGATACTCCTTGTAAGTTCTAAATACACGCTACTCATTTTACTTATAGCCAGCAAACTGATAAGGCTTGTTGTTGCAAAGATGTTAGTAGTTTTTCTGGATGAGAATTCTTACTACATGAGCTCAATTATCTCATGTTCTAACCTCAGGTCGTTCCTTGACATATTTCATGCAGTAAGAAGTACCTTACTAGCTAAGCAAACACTGCCCTTTCTATAACTGGATGATTCCAACAGTGGTTTTTACTTTGATGAAGGTTTATTATTCACATTTTTATGTGAACAAATGGTCAAATTTCAACTTTCGTCTCTGATACCTAGCTTTTCTGAGAATTTCTCAGTTTCAACTGTGTTATATGAGCACATATATCTTGGAACATTATATTAAATTTTCCCCGAGTCACAGATGAACATGATTGTTTTATTTTGTGCTCATGTCAATTTTCTTGTGCATTTAACTTTCTGCAGAAAGTTGCGTAATTTAAGGAGGGGACAAAAGCATAATGAGGCATCACCACTGATGGACAAAATTGTTTTCAGCAAGGTTACACTGGGCTTTTGTTTGCTGTACCCTTTTTGCTTCTCATTAGACAAGTGGAAATGAAAACTTTGATGGTTTGTTCTACATTTTTAGGTCAAACAAGGTTTAGGAGGTAATGTTCGACTTATTTTATCTGGAGCTGCACCCCTTGCTTCCCACGTCGAAGAATTTCTACGAGTGGTATCTTGTGCTCATGTTCTTCAAGGATATGGTACTATTTTGTTTCATCCTCTTATATTTTGTTATCAGACTCCTGGTTTCTTTCTTTTAAAAAATATATAAGAATATTTATACAATCTGTTCTAGTTCTGAATGTTTCTGGCTTCCATCAACCATTGACCAGCAGGCTGCATCGTCTAGCTGCTGGTCTGGAAAGTTGTATTATTTGCTACTGTAACTAAACTCTCTTTCCATCTGACATTATCAAGTATAATGTTGTATCCCATTTGATTATCAACCATAGCCCATGATCAACGATTAAGAATACAACCAGCTGGTAGAGACCTTAACATAAATACTATATGCTAGAGTCCAGAATGGTAAATAATTGCATGCAGTTTCATCTCAATTCGCCAAGGCATATCTATACTAGTTAGTTTTATTCGGAATAGGGGATTATCTGAGCATGTACTGACTTTTCCTTTGTTCTGTCTGCAGGTTTGACGGAAAGCTGTGCTGGAACATTTGTCTCTTTACCAAATGAGATGAGCATGCTGGGAACAGTGGGTCCTCCTGTTCCAAATGTGGATGTGTGCCTGGAATCGGTTCCTGAAATGAATTATGATGCCCTGTCAAGCCAACCGCGTGGAGAAGTATGTGTGAGGGGAGAAACCTTATTTTCAGGCTATTTCAAGCGTGATGATCTTACAGAAGAAGTTTTAGTTGATGGATGGTTCCACACAGGTTTTTTTTTCCCCCTTATTTATCCTCTCTTTTTGGGTGTTTGGGTGGGGGGTTTATGATGGTCGGTTGGTTATCTTAAAATAGATCATTTCTTCTAATTGATCTCATGAATCTTTCTTTCGTTTCCAACAGGGGATATTGGAGAGTGGCTTCCAAATGGAAGCCTGAAAATCATCGATAGGAAGAAGAACATTTTCAAGCTCTCACAGGGAGAGTATGTTGCAGTGGAGAACTTGGAGAATATTTATGGCCTCGTTCCTGCAATTGACATGGTACGTTTGTGATTCTCCACTAAACAAAAAAGCGTTACATATCTTTTAGCAAAACTCTCTTCTGCCTAGAAAATCTAATTCTCCCCCTCCTCCAGATCTGGGTATATGGGAACAGCTTTGAATCTTTTCTCGTTGCTGTTGTGAACCCAAACCAGCAAGCAGTTGAGAAGTGGGCAGAAGAAAATGATATATCTGGAGATTTTCGTTCTCTTTGTGAAAATCCAGGAGTGAAGGAGTACATACTTGGAGAGATTGCTAAGACAGCAAAAGAGAAGAAGGTCTCTTCTTGCACTGCTTTTATTATCATCCCATTATTCGCTACATATTTTGCAAGCCTGTTATGATGATGATTAAGGGTATGTCCTTTGAATATTTTTAATTTTGGCAGTTGAAAGGTTTTGAAGTCATAAAGGCTGTGCACCTTGATCCTTTACCATTTGATATGGAACGCGATCTGCTCACACCAACGTACAAGAAAAAGAGGCCCCAGTTGCAGAGATACTACCAGGTACATGTTGTTCCCAATAAATTGTATTCTCTTTGTCTGAAATTGACTGTTTTCGACAAATTTTAAGTGTTTGGAAAACCTAATTTTTAATATAATCCCGTCAACTGGTTAGTAAGTTTTTAACTAATACAAGAAAGGAGAAAAAATTTTAGACATTTCGAAATGCTCAACAAGGAAAAATTCAATTATATAGAGAGTTGTGACTGAATTGCTTAATATTTGCAGAGTGTGATTGACAACATATACAAGAGTGCCAAGTGAATTCATAACCGGTCCTGGAGTGGTAAATACTTCCCCATTTCATAAAATATGTTTTTGTTGCAAGATACATCGTTTTGTAACATTGAATTTCCAAACCCCTCTTCCCTTCCTCCACTCGGTGTCTCTTGGCATTGGATGCACTTCTTCCCTTTTCCCCTTTGGTATTGGATTGTATATATTTGATATTTTCAAGGATTAAAGAAAGTTCAATCCATTGCCTGACTTCTTTTTAAAAAAAAATTTTTTTTTTATTTTTTTTGGTTTTTTCAAGCCTATGAAGTTAGGATTCCTGATGGTAATATATAAGAAAAAAGCTACTGAAAGCTCGGGATACTGTTCTGAGAAAACTCTCCTGCCCTCACATTGGCACAACGAATTGCTGATTGAGTTGGGTGGGTTGAGCTTGTTTTTCTCTCTTGCTTCAACTTAATTCAGGTTGGAAATTATCTTTTGATGAATGTGATGCTGTAGTAAATAAAATTTACTGCATGCTTGGTTGGGTGGACTTGAGATTCTTATGGTTTAAAAGTTTGGGTCCCAATCTTTTTGCTATTATTCTGTTATAATAATTGAGTTATTTTCGTGTTGTCTGGTTCGAACATATTTTGTTTTCAATTATGGTGTCACAGTATTTTTTTTAATCCTTTTTTCTATCATGTTAGAAGTCTTTTTAACATATCAAATGACAATTATGAGTTTATCTTTTGACTCCATTTTTCATGTTTATCATCACTTGTTTGCTATAATTTTCTTAATTTTTTGCATGAGTTTTGTATGTGTGTATATATATATATATTATAATAATTGATTTAGTAGAAATATGTTATTTTGCATTAAAATTCTAATCAGTTGATTATTTGATAAGAAATTAAATTAATATTTGGTAATATTTGGCATGACGTGATGTGTACATAATTTGTAAATTAATTTTTTTGAAGTTATAAAATTGTTTTTGACATATTTAGTAATATTTTAGTAATTATACTTGTTAACCTAATTATTCTAAATGGATTTGAATTAAATGAATTAACCTTTGGAATATGTTATACATTAAAATATTATAGGTCATTTTATCAGAGAATTGAAAAGAGATCTTTAAAGATATTAATATTATTGAACGTTTCAATGTTTTATTTTGCATTACAATTTTAATATATTGTTATGTCGTGGACATAACTTTTTTTGAAGTTATATTAATTATTATTCTAAACGAATTAGACTGCATATGAATTAAATTTATTAGATATTTTATTACATTACATTAAGAATATTATTATTGTCATTTTATTAAAGAAATGTAAAAGATTGCTTTTGTGTTCTTTAAAATTATTAATTTTGAATGATCACTTTGCATTTAATAAAATTATTCATTGAATTGTTTTTTAAAATATCATTGACAGAGTTAAGGGAGTTATTCAATTATATATATTTTAAATGTAACTAAAAATATTTAATAACTGAGACTAAATTAGAATTCTTTTATTTTTCCACAATAAACTAATTTTTAAATCGAAAGGTCATTTTCATTATGCTAGAAATTGAAATGAATAAGAAATTAATTTTGAAATTTTTTTATTTAATTTGAAATAAAATATACAAAATCATTTCAAATTTAATCTTAGTTTGATAATAAAACTACTAGGTTATATATTAAATATTACATAGATAATAATTTATATTAAAATCGTAAAGAAAAGTACTTTTGATGATTAATTTTGGATTTTTTATATTTAGTTTATTTTAAAGAGCACATTATTTTAAAACTTATTTAAAAAAACTAAGCACAAATTTAAGGGAGATTTTTTAAAAATTATTTAATAATATTAAAAAGGTTTTTTTTTGTTTGATCATAATTAAACTCAATGTAATTTTCAACTGGTTAAAACTCATTCATTTTAATCGCCTTTCATATATTTTTAACTTCTTTTAAATTTGAAAGAAAATATTGTCTAGAGATTGGAAAAAAATGAAAATTTTCCAATTTAAAACTTTTTGAATGAAAATAAAGGCACTTGACTTCAATGAGAAAATATTGCAAAATAATGTAAAAAGAATACAATAAAAGTAAGATTAATGTGAAGAAACAACAATATAAATAAATATTAACGCAAGTCTTTTTTTTTTTTTCATTTTCATGAATCACTAAAATATAGATATTTTGAAACTGAAATTTTCTATTCCATCTAACGTGAAAAAAAGTGTTACTAGAAACTTAATTTTAATTTCCTTACAATTAGAAATCTTTTTCTAATTTAAAGATATTCTTATGCATTAAAAATAAAATATGTAATTTCAAATGTTTTAAACTTTGAAATAAGTATTTTTATTAATTTTTTTTCAATTTTTAATAAGCATGTTTTAAATTAAAAACAATATTTTTTAGAAAATATGTGCAATAATTTAAAAATGCAATAAAAGTTAGACTAATGTGAAGAAAAGACAAAAAACAATAAATATTAATGAAAGTCAAGAAAGTATAGATACTTTGAATCTCAAATTTTCTATTCTAACAAAAAAAAAAAGTGTTTCTAGAAACTTAATCTTAATTTCCTCACAATTAGAAACTTTTTTTTTCTTCTAATTTTAAATATTAATGAAAGTCCATTTTTGTTCACTTTCATGAGTATTTTTGTTCACTTTCATGAGTCAACAAAATATATATTTTTTGAATCTCAATTTTTATATTCCATCTAACATGATAAAAACTGCTATTAGAAACTTAATTTAATTTCCTCACAAGTTGTCAATTTTATTCCAACAAAGGAAAAATTAACTATTGATGTTTGGCCATGTTTATCCTGCATTCCAGAATGCTAAGGAATAAGGCATTGATAATTAAATCCAAAAAATTACGGACGAAAAGAAAAAGGGAAATCTCGATATTGAACCCAAAAAAAAAGCCGTTATTCTTTTTCTTTCATCATTTAGGCATTTATACCTTTCTCACTCTGAAGAAAATTGCAGTGCTAGTAACTCTTCCCTGGTGTACTTCAACCTTTGATCTGTTAGAAATCATAGGACATAATTATGTAATGTATATGATCTATTAAAGAAACTTGTCGAAACACTTTTAACTAAGTTGCACATGAGAAAAGAAAAGGGAAAACAGAGAAGAAAAGGACATCTTACCTACAAAAATGCTATTGGTAAATCTAGTGGGTGAAATTGGCATTTTCCCATGTTTCGGTTGTGAACTCCTTGATGCTCTTGATGGAGAATTGCAGCCAAGCTTGTTTGACGGTACTATCTTAACAAGATCATGCCTCACCTCAAGAGTCGGGTGCTTCTTACAGAATGACACGATATCATCTTTTGTTAAAAGCCAGCAACCCATGAGATCCAGTACTTCGAGTGTTGATGGAGGATTAAAACAATCAAGCCCAGAGTCAGTCAGGATAGCATCACGGATACCAAGATGAACCAGCTTCTGAAGAGATGTCAGATGGTTTAAAGAGGCGTCTGTTAGGTGACCACTTCCCAGTGATAAGTTGCTCAATGTACGGAATCTTGACAGAGGGCAAAGAGCTGCATCTGTAATCTGTGTACACTCTAATTGCAATCTTTCCAAACAGCTCAGATTTTCAAGAGCAGATAATGACAGGACCAAAGTAGAAGTTCCTATTCCCTGGTTGATCAAACCTACACATTCAGGGGAGATATAAACCCGAGGAGTGGAGTAGTAACCAAAGAAAAAGGAAGAGAAATTAAACCTATAATTCTTTTGGTATTATTACATTTTCAAGTAACAGTTCAGATATTCAGGTTCAACTTGTAAAAGGATCAGATAACAGAATTAGCATTATATTTTTGTAGGTTCATCTTGGAGATAAAATCACTTGAATGCAATTAAAACAGTTGGAAAATGCTGAAACTGACGTATCTTTTTCAAAACTATCAAGCAAGCTATGACTTATTAACCCATGAAGTGGTAAGACAAGGATTATTACCTTTTATTCCCGTGCTGTTCAGGTTGACAGCTTTCAGTGAAGGCATCATTCCAATGTAAGAAATAGCTGTATCATCAATGGAAGTGATGGCCAATTCTATGGTTTCCAGATTTGGAGCATGCCCAGCTAAGATTCCTAAACCAGTTGAGCTTACTTTAGTGGTGCTGAGATTCAAATATCTTAAATTTGCCCCTATGCTCGCAATATGCTCTACTGAATCATCTATAATTGCACTGCCACTGAGATCCAAATAACTTATCACATTCAAATGGCACAAAAGAGAGAATGAGTTTACAGAAGAGTTGGAAATATCCAAGAAAGAAAGGCAATCCATTTGAATGTTTGACAGAGCCAAAGATACGTCAATTATTGTAGCACCGGATATAATGAGTTTTGTCAGGGGAACTTTATCACCTTCTCCTTCAAATATCATATCAATATTGCAATTGCTCATATTCAGACACTTAAGGGATGAAAGAACTGGCAACTTTGTAACTGAGGTCCAAGCCACATTAAGGAAACTCAATCTGGGAAACACTCTAAGCAGAGCAGCCCCTTCATTAGATATTCCAGTCCCCCATAGGTCTAAATACTGCAGATTCTTGAGTCCCTATGAACATCAGAAACTATTCAACATCTGCTATGATTGATCAAACCATTCACATGATTAGCTAAAATTCCAAATTATTGAAATCAATTCTGTGGATATGAGACTTCTCAAGAATGTGGCTTACAGTTACAGCAATTCAAACAAACAATGATGACAATTCACATAAAATCAAATGATTTGATTTATTGATAATTCAAACGAGAGAGAATAGTATATTTGCTCTTGGAATCTTGTAAATTTAGTACAGTTCACATTTTCCAAGAGAATGATAAGTACACTGTGAGTCCTTGTTCTTTGCAGGACTCTTGTCCTATATTTTTAAAATTTTCATACAAATTGAGAAGTCAAACTTTTTATGTAATAGACAGAGCAATGCTATGCACTATGATTCCTTGGTCTATGCAGGACTCTTGTTCAATATTTTTTGAATTTTTCAAACAAATTGAGAAGTCAATTTTTTTATGTAATAGACAGAGCAATGTTATACACCGTAATTTTTTATGTAATAGACAAAGGAATGTTTATACACTGTGATTCCTTGTTCTTTGCAGGACTCGTGTATTATATTTTTAAATTTTTCAAACAAATTGAGAAGTCACATTTTTCATGTAATAGACAGAGCAACTTAATGAAACAGTATTTGTGAAGAAATAGATGTGAATCAAGTGCAAAAGCAAAATAAGAAAGTTCCTAAACCATTAGGAAAATGATATTGTACCTTGAGAGAACTTAGAGCCAAATCTGTCACAGGCAAGCCCCCGAAGTCCAATGTAGATAAATTACTTAGTGAAGAGAGAAGGATAACTCCTTTGGCTGTTACCTCTGTTTCTGGGATGCATAACTTCTCCAAACTTGGGATTGACAAAAGATGGCTAACACCAAGATCGGTGATCTTAGAACACCTAGAAAGGTCAAGTGCCCTGAGATTTGACATGCCTGAATGAAAATGACAAAAAATCAGTTAACAAATACAAGAGTTTCATTAACTGTCTCAGGAATCACAAGGAAAGGGGAGGGTGCAGAGCTGAAATTAATCATACCTGTAATTGGCCACAGAGCTGAACTGTTAATTTTGTAACAATCTGCAAGATTCAATGAACGCAAGAAGTGGAAGGCACCTAAGTATGCCATCCATTCTGCATCCACATTACTCTCACCGTTAAGATCAATCTCCTCAATGCTACATTTGAAGACCCTAAAGACCAATTTAGGTTCAGCATCTTACACAATACAGCGATTTCAGATGAATTTATAGAAAGCACAGGAAATCCACTCTTGACATACACATTCAATAGAATCAATACAAGGGCAAACTATATACATATCAACAAGAAAATGTCTGATATAAGTTTCTAAGGACAAAATACCAACACTAGTGTAAACTATTCTCATGTTTTACATCTAGAAGAGCTATCAACGTCCAGCCACATGTGCTTGGAGAATATTTCAGTTTTGCAGCCACTGTAACTGATTTGCTGCGAAGAGGAATCGCTGGAATACTATTCATGTTTGTATAGCTTTTCATTCCTATACTTATCTGCTTACTGTTTCCCAATGTATAAAGTTCGTAATGCTGTTGATTGCTCTACTTGTCCGTTTATTATTTGAACATATAAAATCTTACAACAGTATGTTAGAGGATTAAGTTTATAAACTAAGGCATACTATTTTTAGGATATAAGGATAGCTGAAATTTTTCAGATATTTCAACATATCATCATGTCTATAAGAAAGAACTTTTTCATGAATTTCTATATGAACTTACACTTTTTCATTCTCGTAATTCATATCCTCTAGATAAGATTTTGCAATATTGTAAAACATGTTCTGAAATTGAGTTTATCGAACAAGACATGTTAACTTACAATGCATTAGAACAAGCAATCAAACAAAAAAAAAAACATGAATTCTTAATCAACTTAAACATCCTCAACTCTAACTACTAGTATCATAACAAATTTTATTCAAATAATCGCATCTCCGATGATAGTTATATAAAATAAGAAGATATCGATAACATACTCGAGTAGAGAAGGGGATAGAAGACCGCGACGGAGGAGATGGTGGAGCAAAGCTTCTGAGAGATGCGCCGGCATGCGTTCCATAGAACGCCGCTGCTTTCTCCAGGCATCCACAGCATCCTTGCTCGCAGATGCAGCTTCGATGCACATCTGAATCAATTTGCTCTGAGTTGCGATCCTATTTTCTGTGCTTGAAATCATCGCCAATTGATGTCGGAACTCAAATTCGTGTACAATTCTATCTTCCCAGAGAGATGGAGATCGGAGATTGCTCGTATCGATTACAACCAGAAATAAAATTTCAATTCTGCGAGACTGAGAGAGCAGAGGCTAGAGAGTATTCATTTGAATTTTTATTATTCAATTTGCGATTCGTTGCCTTATATGTAATATTATAATAACACCATATAATTCTTCTTCTTAAAACTTTGTACCGGAGACGGCAGTCACTGCACAAGAAATTTGGGCCGAATGGGTGACTTCCCTAGACATCTCTATAGACTCTCCAACACACCTTTGGTGTTTGGGCCTTAGGATGAACCACTTTGCTCTATCACCTAAATATTCACTTTCAATTAAATATAACAAATTTATAAATTTAAAAGTATTTTAATTTTTAATAAAACTACTATTTTAATATTTTTAATTGTTGTATAGTATTATTATGTAAGATAAATGAATTATAAAAATATAATTTTTAAATTAAATGAATCAGTAAAATTTTAAATTAAAAATATGTTTATGTAAAAAACTTTTAATATTCGATCCCCAAGCATTTCAAATATATAAATTAGAAGATTCGATTTTGGATTGTGGCATATAGCCATCCATCTTCATTTGATTTGAGTATGGTCAAGTTTTGTATTTTGGTGTTTCTTCTTTCTCTAAAATTGTTCGTTGCATAGCAATTCTGGTTTCATGTCCTATAGAAGCAATTTGGATTTGAAGCTGACAGCGTGTTTCTTTTTAATTGATGAATATTGGAGAAAAAAAAGTTATAAATATATAAGATTTCATATAATATTTTTATTTTGAACTCTATCCACTTTAGAAGTATAAAATAATTTTTTCAATCAAATTCAATAAATATCTATAATAAAATCGATTCGAATTCACAATATGCTTTATGAATTTTACCTCGTATTATTTAATCACATACTTAGATGCATTTATAGACATACCTAGATATATATATTTTATCTATCTCATAATATATATAATTTCATAGATTAATTAAAAAATTTTAAATATGTATTATATTTAAATTACTTTTTATCCCACACCACCAACCCATTTAAGTATCAAGATATAAAATTTATTCCGATCTACAATTTGATAAAATTTTCTTTATATTCCACGTAAGGGCAGTAGCAGCAAGATCCGGGTTGGCCCTTTGAGTTGGATGAAGGGTTACATATTTATTTGGGTCGTTGTAGTTCCCACTTCCGTCTCAGAGAGGCCAATTTCAAAGTTTGTTTGGTCACCCTTTCACAGTTTTTGCCCACAGAAATGAAAACAGTGTTACAACTGTTCAAGTTTCACGTGTCGGGTATTGCTTGAATCGGAACGCTGGGGTAGACCGCATTCATGTACTACATGCTACTCTTGATTTTCCTGATTTCCAGAACACCAGCAAACACGTCGAGCCCCACACCAACAGTGCAGACTCAGCAGCAAGGTATCCTTCATGCATGGAGAGAGGAATAACGGCTGCGCCTTTTTAAGAAGAAAAACAGAGAGAAAAAGGATGAATAATCTCCCGCCAAAACCTCCAATAATCGTTGGATTTTCCCCAACACCTCATTGCTAAATGCTACGTGTTATGGCATCGATTTCTCCTCGTACCACGTCTTGTAATATACCTCGTATGCTGGCTAGGGGTGTCCGTTCGATTACAACTAATTTTTGTAATCAAATTAATTGTGATAATCAAAATTTTCTAATCATCAATTAGAAATTTAAGATTTTAAAATATAATCAAATCAAATTAAACCATTTATAAATCAGTTTTAAATGATTTGATTTGATTATAATAGATTAAAATTTCTTTCTTTAAAATTTTTTTTATGAGATATATATTAATTATATATAATATAAATTATAATACTATTTATTAATAATTGATTATATATTTTTCACTTATATTATTTTTATATATTATTATATTTGAACAATTTGATTCGTTTATAATTAATTAAAATTTATTTTGTAACCAATAAGCAAACCA
>JAWZTD010000109.1:1390865-1417770 GCA_035221335.1 Echites panduratus
GTATACCGACTTCTACAGCTTATCTCTCTTTTCTTTTTATCTTTTACAATCACTCCTCTCTCTCTCTTCGTACCACCGCCGCAAGAGCTCTGCATCTGTCTGCCGCCGCAGCACAGCCGCAGCCTTCACGCTCCGGTTCACAAAGTCTTCACACACAGTGCCCTACCGCTTTCCAGAACCAGAACCCAAATTCCTCAATTTACAAAGCCTTCGTTTTATCCGCTTCTCGTCGTCCGACATCCCAATCCGCCGGTCTCTGCCGTCTGCAGCCTCTGTTTTCCGTTTATTCTTCTCAATTTCATCAATTATGGGTTCTACTAAGGAATCTGACCCAACTTTGGGGTATCTAACACGGAAAGAAACGGAGGTAAAACTCCCCAGGCCCACAAGGGTTAAGAATAAAACCCCAGCTCCTGTTCAAATTACCGCGGAGCAGATTCTTCGGGAAGCCAGGGAAAGGCAAGAAGCAGAAATCCGGCCTCCCAAGCAGAAAATCACTGACCCTACTGAGCTCGCGGATTACCGCCTTCGGAAAAGAAAGGAATTTGAAGACCTCATACGACGCGTTCGATGGAACAAGAATGTCTGGGTCAAGTATGCCAAGTGGGAAGAATCACAGAAAGATTTCAATCGAGCCCGTTCTGTATGGGAACGTGCTCTGGAAGTAGACTATCGGGATCACACTATGTGGTTGAAATATGCCGATGTTGAGATGAAGAATAAGTTCCTTAATCATGCTAGGAACATATGGGACCGTGCCGTTACGCTGTTACCTCGAGTTGATCAGTTATGGTATAAGTACATTCACATGGAGGAGATGCTTGGCAATGTGGCAGGTGCGAGGCAGATTTTTGAGAGGTGGATGAGTTGGCAGCCGGACCAGCAGGGATGGTTATCTTATATTAAGTTTGAATTGAGGTATAATGAAGTGGAAAGGGCACGGGCAATTTTTGAGAGATTTGTGCAATGCCATCCCAAGGTGAGTGCTTGGATTAGGTTTGCCAAATTTGAGATGAAGAATGGAGAGATTACACGGGCAAGGAACTGTTATGAGAGGGCCGTTGATAAACTGGCAGACGATGAAGATGCAGAGGAGTTGTTCGTGGCTTTCGCTGAGTTTGAAGAGAAATGTAAGGAGGTTGAGAGGGCTAGGTGCATATATAAGTTTGCTCTTGATCATATTCCAAAAGGGAGAGCAGAGGACTTATATAGGAAGTTTGTGGCTTTTGAGAAGCAGTATGGAGATAGGGAAGGGATTGAAGATGCTATTGTCGGAAAGAGAAGATTTCAATATGAGGATGAGGTTAGGAAAAATACATTGAATTATGATGCCTGGTTTGATTACATTCGTCTGGAAGAGAGTGTGGGGATTAAAGAGAGGATTAGGGAGGTGTATGAGAGGGCAATTGCTAATGTTCCTCCCGCTGAGGAGAAACGTTACTGGCAACGATACATCTACCTATGGTATTTTTTGTTTTTTATTCTTATATTTACATTCTCCAATATGGTTTACTGGTATTATTAGTTGTTGCTAATTGGTTTACCTTTTTTTTTTCCTCTCAGGATTAATTATGCTTTATATGAAGAGCTTGAGGCACAGGATATGGAACGTACAAGAGAAGTGTACCAGTAAGCTTTTTTTACAAAATACATATAATTGATACATTTTGGTTTGCAGTGGATACATTGGATGTGTCCAGTTTCTTAAGCTATAGCAATGCTAGACGTACATCATGGGGTGGTACTGTTGCATGCGCCAATGTTTTTGTCAACCTCATGTTGTAGTTGTATATTTCCTCTTATGTGAAGATATAGTTACATAAGTTTTACAGACCCTTAAAATGAAAAAAAGGTTATAAGGGCTGGATAATGCTTGAAGAAGATAGCTGCTTACCTTCTATGTCAGGCTTTGCAGCTAGTATATGACTAGTGTTTTGGATTCATAGTGTTATTAATTCATAATTCTTAGATAGTGTCTTCATTCGTTTTCCTAAGTTGAACTTTCATGTAGTTGTATGCAAACATAGCCAACTTTGATTCATCATATGCAGAGGAAAAAGTGTTTTGTACTGATTGGTTGTTTTATCTTTGAATGAGCTAATCTCTATTAATAGTTGTGTCTCAAAGAGACACTGTCTTATCCTTAATTTGAATTTTTTGAACCTTATAATTATCATAACTAAAGGTATTGGCATTTTTTTTTTTATATATTTATTTGTTTGGATTGAAAAGCTGATATTTTGTGGGATAATCAACATTTGGGTTCCTAGGGACTTATAATGTTAGTTTATGAAGTTACTATTGAGTTTTAAGACTGCAAGTCTCTTATTAATCTTTTTCACGAGGCTTGTTGCACAATAGCTCTTAAAAGCCTCGATCTAAGAAAAGGAAAACCTTCTTTAGGTGTAGCAAACCCAGAATCTCAAGTCTGCTGAGTTAGACATTATTTGTGTTAAATAAGTGTTGCTGGAAATCTTTCATGAGAAATAATTCTTTTCCATAAGTTTGAAACATATTTTCTCATGAATTATGAGTTTTTGCAGTCCTGGGGATTTTACTGATTAAGGATTTTGTGTTCAGACTCTGTAGGAAACTGATTCCTCACAAGAAGTTTTCATTTGCAAAGATTTGGTTACTGTCTGCCCAATTTGAAATCCGACAGTTAAATCTTCAAGGGGCACGATTACTCCTTGGAGAAGCAATTGGCATGGCTCCTAAAGATAAGGTAATATAAAAAGTTACTAATCGGTCATTCCTTTTCCTTTCTTGTTGCACTGTGTTTTTTGTGGATTCATTGAGTGTGTTTCCCATATGCTTTAGTTACCTCCATTGTATTCATTGCAGATCTTTAAAAAGTACATTGAGATTGAGTTACAACTTGGTCACATAGATCGCTGCAGAAAACTATATGAAAAGTATCTGGAATGGGCACCAGAGAATTGCTATGCATGGAGCAAGTATGCAGAGTTGGAAAGATCCTTAGCTGAAACAGAACGGGCTAGATCCCTGTTTGAGCTAGCTATCGATCAGCCTGCACTGGACATGCCAGAGTTATTGTGGAAGGTATTTGCATTATAGCATTCTGCTCTTTACTTTTTGATTGTTTGTAAAACATTCTGAATTCTGCTATTTAGGGCTCTGTACTATTCGCTTCCACGAATATTTGCTTTGTGCACTGTGATCTATTCTTAGTTGGCCTGTGGGTGGCTTGGTAATAGGCAAAGTAGATAACATTATGTATATTATTTTCTTGCCAGACATACATCGATTTTGAGATATCGGAGGGAGAGTTTGAAAGAACAAGGGCTCTATATGAGAGGCTACTAAATCGCACAAAACACTTGAAGGTCTGGATAAGCTATGCTAAATTTGAGGCATCTGCTATGGATGAGACAGAAGATGATATTGAACAGAAGAAAAAATGCCTTCAGCGTGCTAGAGGTAAGGAATTATGATGAAGACCTATGCTATTATCGTCATTGTTATTCTCCTTATTGTCCATCATTTTGCCAATTGTAAAACTCTATTTGTGCATCAGGGGTTTTTGAGAGAGCCCTGACCTACTTTCGGACTTCTGCACCTGAGTTGAAGGAGGAGCGCGCCATGCTGCTAGAAGAATGGATAAATCTGGAGAGCAGCTTTGGTGATCTTGGAGATGTTGATTTAGTGCGTTCTAAGCTGCCAAAGAAACTTAAGAAGAGAAGGCAAATCGAAACCGAAGATGGTCCATCAGGGTACGTAAAAAAAATTTTATATCTTAATGTTGCCACCGTTGTTGCACGAAAGATGCCAGTTATATTTTTTTATGGTTATGCCACCAAGGAAAAATATGAATTGTGTCAATTCATTTTCAGATCTGGGCATGCATGGTTTGAAGCTAAAATCCATGCATGGTTGTTCTAAAACATGCCAATTAGGTCTTTTTAAAATTGAATGTTTTTTCAGGTCTTGTTGAAGTTTTCTGTTTCCATTACTCTTTTAAGTTTTTAGAATAAAGTAGAGGAAAAACTCCAATCTCTGAAATTTTAATATCCTTTGTTTTAGCAGCTTTAGAATGACCAGAGGCAACCAACCTAGACACATAAATTTAGAAGCCAAAGCTATTCATTTTGTACCTATTCCGAAGTTTCTGATTTGTCAAATTTAGACTTGCCTGATAACCATATTTTTTGATGGAGCTGAACTTTATTATTCTCTTATCTCCATATCCTGGTTCTTAAAAATGTTGTGATGCTTTTACCTGAAAAGCTATATAATTGAAAATTTTTCTTGTACTAACAGCTTGAAATTGTCCAGGTACGAGGAGTACATCGACTATCTCTTCCCTGAAGAATCTCAGACAACAAATCTCAAGATTTTGGAAGCTGCATACAAGTGGAAAAAGCAGAAAGTTTCTCACAATGAAGATTAATTAACATTTCTCCTCCATGTAGTTTGATCAATTGTAGCTATTGATGTTGAGGTCTTTGCTTTCTTTGTAGTCCCTGGCTTGGCTAGGCCATAACTTGATCATGTATCTAACTTGATTGGAATCTGTACATATTGATTTTGAAAAAGGATTTAAAGGAAATGACATTGTAGAACCAGATTTTGCCATTGACTGGAACAAACACTGATAATTTTAGGAGAATTTATGTCTGTATTTTCCACCACTGAATTGATTTCTTGAAGTTTTTATATTTCAAGATTACAAACTTTCTCTATTCTAACATTTGTGCTGCATTTGATTGAGAAGTGGGAGGAATTGTGATGGGAACCTACCATGCACGCCTGTAAAACTGTGAAGAAAACGATGGTAGTGTAAGGTAAATAGTATGCTTTGGATTTGATCATTCTGCTTACAACAGGAATAGGGGATATTCAACATGAAAATGGAAGGGTACTAAGATTTATGTGGTGATGTTTAGGTTCTGGCTATGGTTCCTTTGTATTGGGAATCCTTTAAGTTTGAAAATTCTGAAAAAAAATACATTTGGGTGGTGATGTTGTTAGTGGGGAATGATAAGGAAAAGGAATGGTAAATTCCGAAGTAGGTAATTTAAAAATGTTTTTATTAATTTGATCAATTTTATCTTATGAACAAACAAAAGTTATAAAAAGTATCTTCAAATGTTGAAATCGAATCTTTTATTTTATATAAAAACTTAAATAATGGAGTTTGATTTATTTAATTATTCGTTTTGTTTCTCTTAATTTATAATAAGAAAGAAGAAAAATAGTAAAAGATTTTATTTTTTTAATACAATATTAATTAACTATGTATATATTATTCATGTTTTCCACCATTTTTTATGAAGACAGAAAAATTTTCATTTGAAGATGAAAAGTCAAAGGATTGATTATAAGGATAAATTTCGGTGGATTGGAATAGGATAGACAGAAATTTTTTTGTAGTATGATGGGAAGTTTAAGGGCTTGATTTCATTGAATAATTTAAATCTTTGACAAGGTTTTTTTTTTAAAAAAAAGACAATGTAAGGAATTTGGAAATTCTTGGATAAAAACTCATTTTCAAAAATTATATATATTTTTTAAAGACCTATAACATATGTACCATATATAGGACAACATGATTTAGGAAATCTAATTTGTGATATTTATTTTTTATATTATTAAAACTGATTTTAAAACGTTTTAGAAATATCAAATTTTGATTGCTTTATAAATTCTAAAATGAATTTCGCTTCCAAATTAAATATTGAATTACAAAATTTGGCACCCAAACTTGGTACCATATAATACACCCGACCCTGATGTGACGGGTCATTATCCGGTTGAAAATGAAAGAGCAAAAGTTGTTTTAAATGGAAAATTTTATTATGAGATGAGTTTACTGAGTCACACATCACCTATATTTCCTTTAAAAATATTGATACTTCCATATGAATGAGTCGACTTATGAGATATCGACATGTTGTTTCATATGAATGAGTCCACTTATATTTTTACTTCATTTCGACAAATTAGCATCTTCTTCTGCTTTGGCGTTATTTTCTTTCCCGCTTGAAATCCGAGACTTCTCAGTGTCTCACTGTCAAGTTGACTTTCATTTGTTCAAAAATCGAATTCCCGGTTCTTGCCGCACTTGTCATGATCTCAATTTCCGCCCCTTCGGTTGCCGTTTCGTTAGAGGTATATAATTTTTTCTTCTACTTCAGCCCTGTTTTTTGATTTTCTTGTTCTGATTATGTAAGAAAGATTTTACCTTTAACCTTTGTTGTTAGGTAGAGTGTTGGATTAAGATATTTTTGGTCTTGAAAAATAAGTTCTATGGATTTTGGGCGAGAAATTCCTGAAATCAATGAAAATGCGACAATACCTGAGCTAATGAGGTTACTATTTTCCTCGTTTCAACAAAAAGAATTTAAGTTGGTTGAGGCTATGCTGATAAAGCATGAGGAGGAGCAAAAGACACAACTTAAAATGGCGCAGGAAAAGTACAGTCTAATGGTGCTTGAAAATCTGGAAATCAAAGAAGATTTGATGAGGCTAGAAAAAGAAAACTCAGAACTAAAGATGGAAAGGTTGGAGACTACTAGAAAGTTCCTCCAGTATGAGGAGAGAATCACAAAATTGGAGAAGGCAGTGCCCAATATGCATAGTGAAGATGTTTCAGAGGTTCAGAGTCTTGCTCGTGACTCATTGGAAAATGATCTCCAAGAAGAAGGTAAAATATTAATTTGTATTTTCTATGACTGCTTTCATAAAATTTTCATTGCAATATTTTCAGGTTTAAATTTTAGTTATGTATCAGATATCCCATAATATGTACAACTGTGTATCTTGTTACATTTTCTGTATTCTGGAACTTTGGATGCCTATCAGACACACCTTGTGGCAGCCTTAGAAGTACAATTTTTTTTTTTTTTAACTAAGTAAATTTACTATGTTGATCCTTCTATCTTTATGTCCAAAAAGGTACCATTTTCTTAAAGTTCCTCTATTTTTTCTTCTACTTCCTGTTACATTGCCTATCTTATGTTCTTTGAATAATTTCAGTGTAATGCATGTTTCAATGAGCCTATCCTAACTTAGGATATCTAATTTGTAGTTTCGTAAAAATTCATATTTAGTCATGACATCTGGTGCCAAATCATGAAATCATGTCAATTATAATGATCTTTGCTTAGTTTAAATCTATTGACAATTTTAAATGTAAGTGTCAGTATCCAGATAAAAGAATAAGTTACATTTTAGGCATGGTAACTTGGGATTTGACATGGCTGTTGCTGCAGATTGCAATGACGGAACATTAAAGATAAGTAAAGATTTACCTGGTGACCATGACAATGCTTGGATTGGTATAGAGGATGCACATGTTTCTCCTGAAGTTGGCATAGATGGTTTGAAGCAAGAAAATGAAATTGATGATCAACATGCAGCAGGTGCAGGTTCACTTTTTTAGTGTAAATCACTATATGGAACTTAATATTTGCAGTTGGCCATCTATGATTTTTTAGTAAGTTGCTTGAAGTATTATTTCTTATCAAATGTGATTCATGTTGAACTTGTAGATTCAATGCAATTGAATTTCATTTTTTGTTCGGTTCACAGAGCCTTCTCAACGTCATGATACATTTGAGTAGAAGAGTACTGTATCTTTTTTGTCGGGTGGGAAGTCGATATCCATAATATGTTATGAATGTCAAAAATAAGCTAAAATCTCATGGTGTTTTCTGAAAACCTGACAATGTTAACTATTATGTTATTACTATGTTCCATATAGGATTATAATTGATTAGGTAGTATTCATAGATTGATTAGGAATTACCTATTTGGTATAGTTATCATTTTGATATCTTAGATTTCTTTAGATTCATGTAATTCTTTCTTAATAAGATGAGAGAGAAAGATTTATTCTCCCAAACCCGAAAATTCTACATGGTATCAGGTTACCTATGAGATCGAATATTTTCTCTCTGCAACCTAAGGTTAGGGTTTGTTTCGCTGCCTTTTGAGGTTGAGTATTCTCTGCCAGCAGCCTGGTAGAGGACTCATTTTCCCTCTTGTTGTGTTACTGCCATTGCTGTCTTTTTGAGGTTGAGTATTTTCTCTTAGCAGCCTTGGGTACAGGACGAGTTTTCCCTTTTCTTGTTTCAAAACTTTTGTTGCTTATTTGAGGTTGAGTTTTCCTCCCTCCACAGCCGCCTAGGGTCTCCTAAAAGTTTCTTGGATTCCTATGGTTTTCTAAACTTTATTGGATTTCAAGAGGTTGAGTTTTTCTCCCTCATCCATTGTTCGCCAGATGCCAGCAACTGTTGCAGCAGCATGCGCCACTCTCACTACATTTTTTTTTTCCAGTGGGTCTTGCCGAGGCTAGCCACCTTGTTCCAGTCCAGTACCACCAAAAAGTTTTTGGTTCAGACCATTTTTTTTTGGTTGTGTACACTGGTTGGTTTTTCTGCTCAATTTGTTTCCGAGCTTTGCATCTTTGATTGCTCTCTGTTTCACATGGAAGCTGTGTTTTCTTCTGGATTTCATATTTTGAGGGTTTCGTCAATGACAATCATGGAAAATAAGGCAATTGATAGTATGAACTCTACTAACTCCTTGACTTAAGAAGAAATTTGACATCTTCGTCCGACAGCTGTTTGCTATGGGCATACACCGGACACCATTGCTTTCCTCCGCCAATATTTTTCATGCATTAGTTTGCAAGTTGTGCATGTGGAACATCTATGCACCAACTTGAGGGGGAGTGTTGACTATGTTGTTATTTACTATATTCTATATAAGATTATAATTGATTAAGTAATCATAGATTGGTTAGTGCTTACCTATTTGGTAGAGTGACTGTTTTAGTATCTATGATTTCTTTATATACATAGTAATTCTTTCTTGACAAGATGAGAGAGAAAGATTTATTCCCAGCAAACCCTGAAATTCTATAGACAATCACTCTCTTCATTGTGTTTTTACTTGGGAGGATGGTGGGTGCAGATGCACCAGTCATTATACTGTCACAAAGGCCTAAATTCGTGCGTTTCATAATTGATTCTAATCTTTAAATTTTCTTCCTCTTAGAAGGCATACACTAAGGATGATATGTATGTTGACTGTTATAAATGGGTGAATGTTTCTTGAATTTGATTTATCTAAACTAAAAAAGGGAACTCTTCTTTAGAAATGTAACCTGTGTGTTGCTTGGAGAGAAATTGATTTCATTCTTTTGACCATTTAGAAATAATCATACCAGCTAGTCATTTGGTAGTGTATGTCGATATTTGAAGATCAGGCTGGCAACTCTATTATAAAGAGATTGATTTGATTTGGTTTCTTGAAGATTTTATGCAAGTATCTTTGAAATATTTACCATCACCAATTGAATCTCGAGAAACAATACATCAATGATAACTTAATTCAATAAGTTATTTGTTTGGGGGGGGGGGGGGGAATCAATATACTTCTAATGTTGAATCGGGATCAACTATTAGAAATAAAGCATCTCGTCAAACTCTTCTTTGGTGACAGGGTTGTAGCTTTGAATACTCATCACCTTTGGGGAAAGGGTAGAAATGTAGCATGTAAGTAGCTTGTAATTAGAATAGGGGTTAAATTATCTAACTATTCTTTTAAGTTTTTCTGAAAAAGCAACTGATGTGATCCCTTTGAATTCTATGTTTGAAGTTGTGATTGTATCTATTCATTGAAAAATTGCATTTTCAAGGCAGGTTTTATATGACCATCTAGATTATGGATACAAGCATGAAATTATTACATTTCTTTCTATGCATCTTGTTACTTTCCTCACTAATATCTGCAAGGGCCATCAATTTTTGTAAGCTGAAGAACGAATCATGGCTTCTGAGAAAGCTCTTGCTCTATGAAAATGGCCTTTAATTACATCTGATGCTCTTTCTGAATTTGTCATCTCACATATGGATTTTTGTCAATGCGCCTCTTGCAGCCCCCTCAACATCTAGAAACAAAACTTGTGGCAGACCTCAATCCCAAATTGTAGTGGAGATCATTGAAAGCGATGATGAAGATTGTCCTACTGAGGATAAAAGTTCGAGAAATGTTAGGAGTAATCCTCTTGATAATATTCTGCCAAAAAGAAAGAGAAGCCTTGATGACAATGATGATATCCTGGTGGTGAAACAAACATGTCAAGCACTCCGAACTGCTTCAAGGAAGCTTGACTTTAATCCTTCTGATGATTCAAGTTCTAGTGATTCAGAAGATGAATGCAATGACGCTGTAATTAGCAGCATGATTGAAAACCTCAGGAAGGAATGCTCTAGGAAGAGACAGAAGACATGGAATTTCGCAGCCGACTTACGGAAAGAACTTCTAACCAATGATGAACTCTGCATGCAAGCAGTCTGTGCGCTTTACAGAAAAGAAATTTCTACAGCAAAATCCATTGATTATACATCAAGTCCAACACATCTAGACCTGTTCATTGCAATGGGGTATGTCTTCAAATGCTTGGAAATTCATTTTTCTCATCTTCTTGAATTGTTTTTGGTTTTTTTTTCTCATGGTGAGGTGATTTTGCTTTAGCAATTAAAGTGAATAAAGGCTAAAAGGCAGAGTTATTTGCTTGGCCTTCAGAAGAGAGAGATTGTGGGGGTGGGATCAGGGATTGCTTCAGAAGTTGACTTTAGTTTCTGGCTTGACTTACAAATACTTCACCTTAACTGGAGGTTCCAATAGTTTCCTCACTTGCATGGGTTTCCACTTATCCTTGTTTACAAGTATGCTGCAGCTGCACAACCTTTCTTTGCATTGTCATTACATTCATTGTTTTACCTTAGCATACATGAAATATATAGCATTAGGCACATTAAAGATGTCATGAAATAATCCGAGAGAAATTTTCCCCATGTTCTCTTGATTCTTTGATTATTGACACTAAAGATTAGCTTAGATGATAATAGAAAGGAGTAGTTCTAATCCTAAACTGCATAAATAACCGTTATAAACAGATCCCTTATGATTCCTAGGGGTGATGCAACGGATGGACTTAGAATAACAATTTAGGAGGGAAAGACTGGATAGGATCAACATGTAAGTTGAAATGCTTAGAAATTTAATTTGCTATTTAACTTGCAGTTTGGATTTCTTCAGTTCTCTGGACTAAGAAACGTTCCTCTTTTAACTTTTTCCAGTGGCAAGCACTTAGCAGAATATTTGATCGGTGGGGATGCAGAATATAAGTTGAAGAGATCTGTCTCGGAAGTTCAACGAAATGACTCGACACTGCTTGGCCGCTGTAAAGAACTCGCTCTTAAATGTTATGAGACTCTGTTTGAGATATACCGTAAAAATGAAGATCCTTTCTTTCCCCCAAGGTCATAAGCATAGATATTCCTTTGTACACTTGCTAACATGTCTTGGTGGCATTAACATCTTTTGTTGGATTTTTTTTGGTTGATTGACAAATCATGCTATTCTTGTATCTACTGCAAAGGACTTTATTGCAGTTAGGATCTTTCAGAGATACCTGTAGTTCTTTGTGATCAGAATTCCTGAACTTTTAAGATCATGAATCTACTTCTTCTTCTTCAGTTTCTGTGTAAACTTTTTTGGCTTGTGATTTTTGGGGCTGTAAGGTAGTAGTACATATTTGAGAAAGTACAACTCGCAATTCATGCATGGAAAACAATAGAGAAATTATTATTATTATTATTATTATTTCTGTGATTTATTTTTATAAAATAATGTATATTCAAATTTTATCTTATTTTAATACAAACGAGTCTATATAAAATACATGTGTATATTTATATATTACTGCTGCTACAGAAATAGTAAAGCGTGCAGGAATTCCGTCTTATAAGTGCAGATGTGTACATAAGTTGATGATGTGGCAGCAAAAGAACCAATGGGTGAGCAAGATGAGGCTTGGCTGCCATGAAGGTCCACGTGAAGGCCCCGTGATGGGCCTATCGATTTTGATTGCTTGGGTTGGATTTTGTTAGAAGACGTGGAACTTTTGTTGCCACTTCACGTGGTATGTAAAATTTTGCCAACTAAATCCGCATGTTCTAACCGTCCCATAGGTAAGATGCTACGCTATATTATTCTAACTTTAGAATTAACAAAAAAAAAAAAAAAACCATTTGACAATTAATAAAAAATACTCCGCCATTGCATTCATGGGTGTGGTTTAAAAATAAAGTTTAATATATTATTAATCTTCTCGTCTTATTACAACAATCTTGTTGAGAATTTTTATTTTATCCTATTGTGCTACTCAATTTGTTATAATTTTATCATTGTATTAAGCTTTCGAATTTTTATTTTAACCTATTAAATATATATATATATATCAAATCATTCACATAAAAACTTTTAGTCATATAATAAGATCAAATTGATCTAAATTTCAATAGCAATAGTAACAAATATTTTAATATTAGGTTCCAATTAAATTGTTGATTAACTTATTTAATTTATTTCAAAATTAATTTTTTTCCTTAACTTAAATTTCAACAAATAATAAATAACTATTAATCATTAAAGTTTTTAGACACAAAAAATATCATGTTACATTCTATTATTAATAAATAAACTATAGTAAATATAAGCTTTATTTTTAATTAAAATATTTATAATTTAATTACATTTCATTTGCAATTTAATTAAGATTGGACTACTAAAATATAAGTAATAAAATTTTCAATTCTATATTTAGTCAGATTATCGAAAAATATTGATTTAAACCATTTAAAGAGTGAAGACAACGATGAGATAAATATAAAAAGATGGAAGGTGTGATATGTTTATTGTTTGAAGAGTTTATATGAATGTTTTGAGATATATTAAAGGGTTTAATTGATTAAAATAAAAATTTAAGAATTTAATAAAGTAAATGTAATAAATTGAAGGATTCAATAAATCAAAATAAAAATTTAATAAGTGAAAAGGTAAAGGATTTATTATTATTATTATTATTATTTTGCTTGAATAACTCAACTAAGCTTGAAATTTTATTATTTTATCCATTAATTTTGAATTGTAACTTTGTACAAATTAGTCAAAAAATTACACCCCATGTGCACCCTGATGATTCTGTGGCAAAAAAATCAATAGTACATTAAAATATTCTCTCGGGACACTATCAATATGGATGATGTTAAAAGTTAAAAAAAACCATTACTGCCTCTGTGCTGTCAAACTTGGGAACCTCCAAATACCGACCACACTGGGCTCTGCCATGGGCCATGGATTCTAAAGTCATCCTTGTGGTTCACAATTCACAAATTGCATTTAAGAACGGGTGAGAAGAAATCCATATTCTATGCAATGCCCCTATAAATAAATCAGTAAATCACCCAATAAAAAAAAAGTACAGAAACAGTGGTACTATGTTTTGCTATCTGAACTTGCCCCAGATGAAACCTTGGCCTAGAAAATTTCAACTCAGTACAGTAGAATTCGGAATCCCATAAAGCTTTACCGGTTGTATATTTTAAATTTGTGGTTCTTGTCAATTGGGTATAAATTATTGGAAAATAAACAATAGAGATTGACTGGAGATATTTTTTGCCATATCAAGTAAGTCCCAGGATAATTTTCCTTCTCAAACCCTTCTCTTTCACACAAACGAGGATTTCTACACTCAAGAGTTTTAGGGCTTTGGGAATTCTAGTAGCCCAGTTGTTTCCATGGTTCACGTAGATTCTATCTTCTACTCTCTGCTGGCTGTCGCACTGAGTATTGTTCTGCCTCTGATGTCGTCGTTCAAGGCTTCAATTAGGTGAAATGCTCTCTTAATTTTCAAGATTTTATTGGTAGACTGCTTTACAATTTGTTTTCTCTGGGTTTTGGAAAAATGGCCAAGAATTGAACGATAAAAACTTAGACTTTGAAAATTTGCTTCTGCAATATTTGAACTCTTCATTTGACTGGCCATGAACTTGATAAGGGAAAAAAAAAAAATCACTGCTCTTGTTTTTGGGTTTTCTGTGATTGATGGGTTGAATGTTTATGGATATTATGGCGAATTTCTGGGAAGTGCCGAATAATCAGAGGTTTGTCCGTGGTAATGGACAGATTTCTTTTCTTGTAATTGTTCTTCGGACTAGTTTTTCCCGAATTATGTTGTTCTACAGACTCAGCAGCAGGGTAGAGCCTTGTGGTTTAAAATTCGGTCGTGGATCGGTTTATTTTCCTGAACATTTTTTTTCTGCTTTTTAAATAAAAGATACTTACTTTGAAATTGATGGGATTTTGTTTTTGGTTTTGGCAAATCGTAAGATGCATCTGCTTTCCTCTGGAAAAAAGAAAAATCTTGCTCATAGTTTGGTTGGCATGGTTGCTGTAGCTCTGACATTTTGGAAGGAAAAGTGGCCTTATAATTTCCCAGAAACTCCTCATATATGATAAATGTCCAAGTAAAAATGGAACAAAGGATAAGAAATGTCTTGGGTTGGGGTGATTAGGTGATGATTCTCTTTGAGGTGAAAGTTATCATGATCCTTGCCTCATGGACTTGGAATGTATGACTAGTTATGCTGCCTCCATTTTATATGCTTGAGCATAGAGCTAGGAGCTCTACTGGTTGAGTGTCTTATACCAAATGCCTTTATCCACTTTGAGATTTATTTCCAAGAATGCAATCCTTGCTGAAGGAGTAGTCAACCACAGCATTGACTAGTTGCAAAAAACTAGTCTAGTCAATTGTTTGGCCTTTGATTTTCTCTTAGTAATTATGCTATATAACAAGCCATAAATTTTACTGTCCCCATTGCTTTATGTTTTGTTACCTCATAACCGTAAAATTTTAATGTCTCCGAAATTTAAGACTTGGTTATGGATGCTCAAAATTTTGGTTAATGAAAGTGCTAAATAGCAACTTGGTTTCTTAACTCACAAAGCCTTCGAATGTGATATGATGACTTTGCACTAATTTTATAAAATGAGTTTTGAAAATTTTAAAGATATCGTAAGTTAGTGGTTATTGAATTTACTTTTGGCTTTCTTTTCTTCGGATTAACAGTAGTTGGTAAAAGAAAAATCCCTTTAAGTGTTTGAATTGGCAAGTGTACTGTTAGCTTGCATGGCTGTCAATCTGCATTATTGCATAGTTTTTTTGGTGGATTTTCTAACAATTATTGCTCAAGACATTTGACCGAGGTTATCCTATTTGATGTTGCTGATAACTTATAGGTATCAGTAATTTAATGGACATTAGGAATATCAATCTTTTGAAATATAAGTGATAAGTGCTATTTATGTGGAACGGGAATAGCTGTTACTCTGTACACATGTCCACTTTTTAAATTTTAGCATTCTTTCAATCTTAGTTTCAATCGCTTTAACCACACATAAAAAAGGAAAAATCATAAATTTGATTCTGTTGTTCCATATTTATTATTTAGGTGGGATAGTAAAATGATTGCAGTTAAGTTAGCATGCTTAATTTTTTGTGCCATGTCAAATGTGAAAATTCACTTTTGAGAGTATATCATTTCGTCAATAAGAGTGAATCTTAGTTTTGGCCACGGAAATTTTCACATAATGTGTCTTGCATCCTAATCCAATGCAGATATTGTTTGACTGAATAACAACATATATGGATGACATGGATGAAACAATGGGAGATGAAGTGATGGATGCTGCTGGCAACACCCACATTTCGAGTAAAGAGTGTGAATTCATACTAAAGGCTGGTAGCTCTGATCATGTAGAATCACATGAAATGGTTACACCTTATGAAGGTGATTGCAATAATAATTCAGACCATTTGTTTACGGATATTTTGGATGGAAAGAATCTGGATAGAATTGGTTCGTCAGAACATGCAAGTGTAAGTCCTCGTTGCATGGATGATCCTGGTGTTATGGTTGAAGAATTGACTTTGAAAAATTATAATGGCGAAAGTTTGGCTGTGGTGGGTTCTTCAAACAATAGAGATAGAATTCAGAGTAGGCCGAATCTGTGGCCGCATTTGTATCAAATAGCCAGCGGATCAGGAAATGGTAACCTGCACGGAGAAGTTTCAAACAGAGACAAGAATAAGGAATCATCAACTGTTTGGGAGGATGCTGAACATATATTCTTTTCAGGTATTTTGGATAACAACCGGAAAACCTCTAACGAAAATTATAATGAAATCGTGGACAATCAGGTGCTTAATGATGACAAAGTTGTTTTGAATAATGCATCGTCAGCTGGAATTACCCGGACAAAAATTTTATCAAAATCTGGCTTTTCAGAGTATTTTATAAAGAATACATTAAAAGGAAAGGGAATATTATACAGAGGCCCAGTGCTCAGAGGATCTGGTGAGGTGTCTGGAGATCAGACTCAGTCAAAATCTGACAAAAATGGCCTAGTTGCTTCTGATGCAGAATTAACTTCAGCAGTAGACATTGTCAAGCCTCCACATAGTAGTACTGAAACGTACCAAAATATGGCAACCGATTCTTGTCCTGATGGGGTGATTTTAAGAGATTGGCTGGAAGCTATGAAAAATAAGGTAAACAAAGCAGAGAATTTGTATATATTTAGGCAGATAGTGGAAGTGGTGGACTTATCTCACTCTCAAGGAGTTGCTTTGAAAGACTTGCGACCATCCTGCTTCAGGCTGTTGCAATCAAATAAAGTACTATACCTGGGCTCATCTGTTACTACCCCTCCTGAAAATGTCGTGGATCAAGATGTTCCCCTGTCAGTGCATGATAAAAATGAGAAAAGGACTTTGGATAGGGACTTACATTCCTCCGTCAGTCATAGTGCTAAAAAACTTAGGTTTAGTGAAGATGTGACCTACCTTGGAAGGTACCCTCAATCTTCATTCTATGGCTTTAAACCTTCATCTTTTAATGTCAACAAAGCAGATGGTGGGTTTGGACCTGATTCTAGGAATGGATCCAGCAGGAAGCATGATCAGGAAATGGGATTTAAGCTGCAGAGCAGATCCAGATTGCCATATGCGCCCAATGTGTCACCACAATTGTTGCCTCCTGTCGCTTGTACATTGGAAGTAAGATGGTATACAAGTCCAGAGCTGGTCGATGATCATTGCTCAACCTTTTCATCTAATATCTATTCTTTAGGAGTTCTTCTGTTTGAGGTAAGAAAATAACTTTTTCTAGCCTGCTTGAGATAATATTGACTTTGTTGTTCAAGATATTTGAATAGATTCGATGCTCTAGTTTATATCACAAGGATTACCCTACTGTTCAGTGTCCGGGCCAGATGATAAAATCGACAATGGTTATGATTTTAATTCGTTATAGTTCCAAGTTTGGACAACCTACTTATTTGTTAGGTTAGGATGCATTTTGAAAAGATTTGAAAGCAAACGAAAAATTTGTTATAGTTTTTGAGAATGCAAATGGGTACAAGTGTATTTGGATAATTATCATTGGTTGCTATGTTGGACAATAATGATCATTGGTTGCTATGTTGGACAATAGTAAAGAGATATAAAAATGTCCCAGATGAATATATCAGAAAGACTTAATTTATTTGGGTTGTTGGGCCCACATCGGACCCACATGAATTTCAGTTTGATGGGATCTTTGAGAGGTAAAAGAACTGTCAAAGCAAGAAGAAAACATTAAAAATGTCCTCTTTCAAATGCTACCCAAATACAATAGTGGATTTTTTATTTTATGTTGAACTTATATGGGGTCCATAGTTTGCCCTTCTCTTGTATGCTTTTGTGTTTGCCTGTTCTTGGAACTGTAGAAGATGGCCTTCTGAAGGTAAGTGCACCATTTTAGACCTTCCCTGTATTTTATGCAGATAACTTTGTTTCTGGAACATTTTTATGATCCCGACTGGATATGGAACAAACAAAGTTTGATTTGCTGCCTCAATACTGGTGCAGGGTGGGGTTTTTATGGAATGTTTTATATTGGTAATGAGAACATAAGTATTAGAATGACTATTATGTAAAATTTTGTAGGGATTTCTTTTGCATCTTAACAAAACCAGATTTGCTAATGTTGGGCTCAGATTCTAGATGGATGATCTGCATCTCTGTATAGCTCGTAACGATCAGCTTGAGCTGTATGCTCAATATTCTAATAATGGTTATTTCTTACAGTTACTTGGCTGTTTTCGTTCAAGACGATCTCGTGAGGCAGCTATGTTCGATCTTCGTCATAGGATTCTACCTCCAGATTTCCTGTCAGCGAATCCTAAGGAAGCTGGGTTTTGCCTTTGGCTACTTCACCCTGAACCATCATCACGCCCTACAGCCAGGTAGTATTGGCTTTCAGATTCTTGTTTCTTTATTTGGGTCAAAAGATTATTCTAGTGAATCAAGTCGAATTTGCTCTTTTGAGTTTTTAGTTGTCATTCTACTTGAAATCCTCTTTGTGTGTGTGTGAGAGAGAGAGAGATTTGATCTTGTCACTCTCCAAACATGTGCCATTCTTGGTGATTCCAGCAATTCAATTTTTAGTTCAGGAGAGCTTCTTTTGTCTGGTATGCTTGCTAAAATTCGTCTAATGTGCTACCATGACCTGACTCAGAGTTGGATGGACTTCTATACCAAAGGAGTTAAATTGGTTTCTTTGTTCTACAATAATTCAAGAATGGCTATTGGACTAACTTTGTGTGTTTACCCATATTCCTAACTACCCTGCTTTAACCTATTTTTAATCTTTAGTAGAAGGTTGTCTCTTATCTGAAGTTCTGACTTCTCCATTTATAAATTTTAACTCCTCTTTATATACGTTGGCATTTTTTTCTTGTTTCTTTTTCAACACTTTACGCTGGTTAACTTAAAAAGTTTAAGCCAGTACATAGATTGTTTAATCTATGAATGATGCTTGTTAACAGGGAAATTCTGCAATCCGAAGTTATAAGTAATATGCAGGAATTGATTGAAGATGCATCATTGTCATATATTAACGAAGAGGATGCTGAATCTGAGTTGCTATTGCATTTTCTCTTGTCACTCAAAGATCAAAAGCAAAAAGATGCATCCAAAGTAGCAGAAGAAGTTAGGTGCATAGAAACAGATATCAAAGAGATTGAGAGAAGGCAGATAAAAACATTACCTGTTCTTTCTTCCTTTTCTCATGAGCCCC
This sequence comes from Echites panduratus, assembly GCA_035221335.1. Taxonomy (NCBI): domain Eukaryota; kingdom Viridiplantae; phylum Streptophyta; class Magnoliopsida; order Gentianales; family Apocynaceae; genus Echites; species Echites panduratus. The sequence goes on from JAWZTD010000109.1 coordinate 1,409,867, forward strand.
TTGCTGCTAGAGGAAACAGGTTTTTTCACAAGGGACATATAGGCTTAGATGTCTATAATAAAATGCCAGTTGTTTGTGATGAAAAATTGACAAGGAATATCAGGCAGCTTGAAAGTGTCTACTTCAGCATGAGATCAAGTATCCAGTTTCCAGAGAATGATGTCTCAACATGTAGCGATCAAGAACTGATAAGAAGTCCATACAACCAACATCCAAAGGAGAAAGGGAAGTGTAAAAGCAATGATAGTCTTGGTGGATTCTTTAATGATTTATGCAAGTATGCACGTTATAGTAGGTTCAAAGTTCAAGGGATACTGAGGAATGGAGATTTAACTAATTCTGCAAATGTCATATGCTCTTTGAGTTTTGACCGGGATGAGGACTATTTGGCTGCTGCTGGCGTCTCAAAGAAAATAAAGATATATGAATTCCAGGCACTTTTCGATGATTCTGTTGACATTCATTATCCTGCAGTCGAGATGTCAAATAAATCAAAGCTGAGCTGCGTTTGTTGGAATAGCTATATCAGGAATTATCTGGCATCTACTGACTACGATGGTGTTGTTAAGGTGTGTATTTCTTGCACATGTGTTGAACTAGTAGAGGATTTTAAAGTTTTTTATCCCTACAGATGATTGGTCTTATGTAAGGGGCAAAAGAAAAAGTGAAAAATTCTGTAAAAAAAAAAAGAAGCAATCCAGAAGAAATGTAGAATGCAGATGAATACCAAGTTTTCTAAGTGGTTACTTGATGTTTTCCTTTCAAATGTCATACTTACCTTCTTTGTGGTGGCCGTTTCTGGTTCTGTCCTCAAGTATGTGCATTTTTTTTTGGTTAAATACTCCCTCCCTGTCCACTTTTGACCTAGTAAAATTAAGGAGAGCCTTTGACAATGAGTTACTGCATTATCCTTTATTTGGTTAGTGGTGGGACTATATGTGGTACATGATGTGAGAATCTCTTAAATATTGACGGTTGTTTATAGAATTTTAGATGAAAAGTACTTAATACTTCAGAAAAGTGGATATTCATTTTTGAACACTTATTAGGAGTAATATTTTTCAAGATGTAAAAGGGATTTGTTAATGAAAAGCTGGAAGAGAAAGACTAGAGGGATCTTCAAGAAAACAAACAAAAAACTACACAAGAGAAGCTTTTGAATCCCTTGGTAAATTTGTCAATATGTCTTCCTCCAGATGCCATGGCCTAGAGAGAAAGAAAAAAAGTAACGTCAGTCCAGTGCACATAAAATTCAACCAAGCATGTAATGATTATTGAAAATCCTATTCTTCACTTCTTTCAAAAGCACTCAAACCTTTTGAAAAACAATATTATTTTGCACAAGGTTCTCTTATTCTTGCCAAAACCATATAAATCCTGATCTTTAAGTATGTTGGTTTCATTTTGGATGGTATATAATTATGTATATTTGATTTTTGATGCATGTATGCTGCATTTTGGTTTCTTATACTCGTGTATATGAAATATCAGGACTTTGTATATTTTTCCATTCAAATCCAAACAACTAAGGGCTATTTAATCTTCACTTTGGAAGCTTATACTGACGTTCTTGTAAATGTCCCACTGACAAGAGTGGGCGCTCCTCCATTATTGCCTTCTCTCCTCACATTTATCATGACATTTTCTCTTTGATCATCCTGAATGAAGTTACTACATGGTATTCCATTGTCTTAAATGGAAAATATTGATATCATCAAGGCTGCAGTAGGTTGCAGAAAAAGAAAAGAAGTAAATTTCATGAACCCAAATCTGTGTAAAAATGGTGTTATTTTTCGTCTGATAGTGTGTATAGTTCTTGAACTGGTCTTTCCTAGCTCTTTCTATAAGCCGTTTTGATATGTATATTGGAATCAATCATCCAGGCTCCAGGCATAATTTGTCTTCAGGGAGCAATTAGCAACTACTGAAGCTATTAAATTAGCAATTGGCTATCTCTAGCTCATTCTAGAAGCTGTGTTGGCATGTAAATGGGGATCAATCATCCAGTGCCCAAGCATAATATCTTGAAAGAGCAATTAGCATTGGTTACTTGTCTGGGATCTGAGTTTTGATTTTACACTAATGTAGCAAATAGATTTTACACTAATGTAGCTTAAATTTGTTTATGCACTTTCCTCTAGAAAGAAAAGGATGAGTTTCTTGCATGTACACTCCTCAATAGGCTGGACATTGGACCTCATACTGCAAATATATCTCTTTATAAGCTGCAGGTGCTTCCAGATATACTGTATCATTAGATTTGTTGAGAAAGCTGACTCGAGGAAAATGAATCTGTCTTTCTACACAAGGATTGAGTGTAATATAAAGATTTTGATTTTAGGAAATTGTAACTTCTTACAAACTATATTTGGACAGTTTTGTTTGGTGATGCCGGCCTTCTCTCTCTCTTTCTCACATTATCTTTTAACAATGGATTTGGCCTTGCTGTAGTTATTTCTCATGCATATATGCTTCTTTTTTGTTCCAATTGATACAGTTATTTTTTTGTTTTTATTGTTTCTTGTTTTTTTTTGCATCATATCCTCATTTGCATGTAGTTGGTCATCTTGAGATAAGAAGAAAGATTGCAGGAAATATTTGAAAATGTAGTTAATACCAAAACCAGAACATAGTTAATCACCCCTTTACTATGCTTTAATGTTTAACATATACTGAGTGCTTTTTAATTGTGTTTTATAGCTGTTCCTGTTCAATTAAGACTTTACAACTGAAAGGTATGAGCTTTGGAAAACTTTTTGTCTAAATTGAACCTGGGGGATTTTCTGGTGATAGCTATCAAATTATAAGTTACTCTTTTCAAAAGATGAAGCACTTTAAGAAGGCACAATGCTTACCCTATTGAATGGCATACTACTCAGAAAATATGTTACAGATTTAAACCTTTAGGAAAAGGATCCAATCATGTCTATTTGAATGCAAAAGATCTTTAGTGTAGATGTAAAAAATGGTAAAGAAACTGCTCATTAAGCCAGGAAAAGTTATTTCTTCATCATTTATTCTTTTTGTATCTTCCAATTCCAAACACTGTCATTTCCATCTCTCCAGTTTTCTTAAAAGGATAAAAGGCTGCAAATTTCTTTCTTCCTATCGTCCCTGGATCCTGACCAGGTTTTATAGGAGCAATTGGTCATAAATGTATTGCTAAACATATCTTAACTTGATCTTAGTATCTGCTACGAAAATATTCTTGATTTCACATCTCCTGGACAGTGACCAGCATTATATTTACTGATTTTCCCTGAAGTGCTGATGACATGATATGTGTGGATTTTCCAGTTATGGGATGCATCAACTGGGCAAGGGTTCCTAGAATTCACTGAGCATAATGAAAGGGCTTGGTGTGTTGATTTTTCTCGTGGAGATCCTAAAAAGTTTGCCAGTGGAAGTGATGATCGCCTGGTGAAACTTTGGAGCATTAATGAGGCATGCTTTCTTCCAAGTCCTTTGCTCCTGCTTTCTGATTAATCCATGGCATTAACTTTGGAAGAAACAAGACCATAATTTATAAGCCTAGCTTTCCTTTGTTTCCCCTGCAATACACTTAGAAGATAGTCATAGCTAGTTTATGTTGAAGAAACATGGATCAGTCGTCCATGAATAGGACATCTTTCCCTCGTAGTTACTAGTAACATATTTATTTTATTTTACTTCCTTTTACACTAGATATCTATTTATCTTTTTTTTTCTACTTTCTTGATCCAGAAAAACAGTTTGTGCACTATCAGGAATAATGCAAATGTCTGCTGTGTCCAGTTTTCAGCTGAATCAACATATTTGCTGGCTTTTAGCTCTGCAGATTATAAGACGTATTGTTATGATCTTCGGAATATTTCAGTTCCCTGGTGCATATTGGCTGGTCATGAGAAAGCTGTTAGCTATGCAAAATTCTTGGATGCTGGAACGTTAGTTACTGCATCCACCGATAACACATTAAAAGTGTGGGATCTTAAGAAAACCACTAGAAATGGTTTCTCAAGGGATGCCTGTGTCTTAACCCTTCGAGGACATACTAATGAGAAGGTTGTTATACTGGTTTTTTGTTTAGTCAGGTAGTATTTTTAAAATTGTCTCTTCCAGCTTTAACATTTTGCTCTTGCTCCTTCAGAACTTTGTGGGCTTATCCGTTGCTGATGGATATATAGCATGTGGTTCTGAGACAAATGAGGTGAGAATAAGCTCTACTCTGCATTCCCATGTCAAAAATTTTTACAATACTTGCAATTGGTTTGAAAAACTCACAAATTTATAGCTTGAACCATTAAAAGTTGGTTTAAGCCTTTGATATGGCTATAAGAGATCCAATCAATTGAAGAAACAGAGAGCAAACTCATTCCTGTTCTCTTTTTTTTATAAAGGGGGTACATGACATTTTTGAGGAGCATTAAGCATTAGAACATGCGTGATGGATAATTTTCTTTTTCCCTTGGTTGGGGGGGTGTTATAAAACAGGAAAGAATTGGAAGCTGATCATTATGCAGATAAAAAGCATGTATAATAAAACATATGCTAAGGTGCTATATTACAAGATAAATTACAAGACTATGAGAAAAATCATCTCAAAACACATTTATAGATTTGAAGAATATAAAAGTAATTTGGATAAATTGCTAAAGGGGAAGAGCTGGATTTTAAACTTAACTAGGCCCATTATGACTTGTAAGAGTAGCATATAGATTTCATCCTGTCTATTGTGTGATCAGTTGCTGAATCTTATTTCCCAGTTATCGATAACCAAGCAAAGTGTAGTTAAAATTATAGAGATTGTTTGCATCAATATCTTTCTCTGCTTATGCATAGTATGAATCTATTTTTTCAATGATTTCTAATTATTTGTTCAAGCATGACAAGCTTTATTTCCTTCACTAACAAGCCTTTTTTTATCCTGAAGGTATTTGCCTATTATCGTTCTCTGCCTATGCCTATCACTTCCAAAAAGTTTGGCTCTATTGATCCCATTTCTGGTAGAGAGACTGAGAACGACAATGGCCAGTTTGTATCAAGTGTCTGTTGGAGACGAAAATCAGACATGGTTGTTGCTGCAAACTCCAGTGGATGCATAAAACTACTACAGATGATGTAGAGGTGACAATTGTTCTTACGTGATAGGCTAAAGAAAATGCAGTTTTCGGAGGTGCCCAAATGTTATGTCTTGAGAATCCCTTTTCTGGTGCTTGGTTTCTCCAAGAGTTTTGGAAAGAGACATTACAAGTTCTTACCTTTAGCTGTTCCAAGAGCCACTTTTCCAATTCGATTTGGTACCCAACTGTCATATCCAAAGTTTGATTGGCAGCAGAAGGCTACTTTTGCTTCAAAACCAGCTTAATGAGGATCCTGAAGAACTAGTCCTGGGATCTCAGTGACGCGATGGTGACCAAAATAAAATGTCTTCTTGATCTGGAAACGGTTTAAAACCCGATTTCCTGGAAGTGTTTGCCTTAAATGGGAAGTGCTGGCCAGGTCAGTTTTTTTTTTTTCCAGTTTGAGCTGATTCAAAGCGACGCGAAATCTCTCTATACAATAGGATTTTTCTGTGTAGATGTATCCCTTTTGGAGAAGGGACCTGTTGGCTAGCATTCTTTTGGTTTAAATAGATTGTTTAGTGCAGAAGCACTGAATTGAAACTCTGTATAGGTAAGATCATTTTTTCTATGTATATACTATTTTTTTTGTTTTATATATGTGATGACACAGTAAACCGTTCACATAACGTTGAAACTCTCATAGCAGCTGTTGTGTTGATTTTGTTGTTATTGTCTCAAAACAGTTGAATTTGTTTGGTTCTGCGACATGGGCTTCATTCATGCTATTGGCCTGTTGTTTATCTCTCTCTCTTGGCCCACTGGCTGTTTCCAAATGAAAGGAAGATTGGGCTCATTGAAATTAAATAATGTTTGGGTTTAGGAGAAATTTATGAAATTTCTCTTAAAAAAAAATGAGAAAAATTAACCTACCAATCAAAAGGAATGGGAAAAAAAAACAAAAAGGTTAGGGTCTTATTAAAGTAGATGGTGCCATTTAATTTTATAAAATATATTTTTAAATTAGAATTTATTTTTTATTTAAAAATAAAAAATTCAATCTAAATATGAATTAAAATATTCAAGATAAATTAAATTTTTTGATTTTTGAACAAAAAATGAATTTTAATTAACAGGTATATTTTACATGTTGGATAGAGAATGTGAGGAAGAATGGTGTAAACAATCACACACACTTAGTTTCTAAGTATTTCATAAATAAAATTAAAAATTTTTAAAAATTATGAGAAAAATAATTATGAATTACCCATGTTTTTTTTTTTGGGTGTATAAAAGTAGAACTTAATTTGATGGAAATTATCTTATTGATCTTGAAATATAAAAGTATTTTTTGAAAAAAAAATGGAAAACAAAAACTGTAAAAATACTTTTTCCGTCATTATTTATAAGTCATTTGAACTAATTTTTCCATTGATAAATATAAATTATTGTTATTAATTTATTAGATATTTTCATATCCTTTTACTCTATTACTAATGTCTCTCTCTTTTCATGGTCAATGAAGCTAGATTGATTATAATCATAACAAAATGAAAAATTAATTTAATATTAATTTATTAAAATAAAATTTCTACACCAAGAGAAACAAAATATTTTTTAATGTCATTAAATTTAAATTGTTATCGCTATTTTATTATGTTGATTTTTTATTATAATATCTTTATTTTTATCTTTCCCTAGTTATCAGTGTTAATTAGACTGGAATTATAAATAAAGATTTTTTTAAAAAATATAAACTATCTTTATTTTGTCATCCAAAAAAAATTATTAAAATATACACAAAATAATGCTTTTGAGGTAAATTTTTTTTAAAAAAAAGGGCAGCATATATTTCGAGTGTGTTACCGAACCGAAAGAACTTTCTCAGAGACCGCCAATTGACAACTGTAAGCACGAAATAAATGATGACCGAGGAGTCGGTTTCGAGAAATGTGGGAGTGGTTTTAGGGGAAGCCGCCTTCGGCATTCCCTCCCTCTCTGCTATATAAAGAGGGATTTCGGCTCTTAGTTTTGTGCTCATTTTAACAAATAACCAAAGAGAGAAAAAAGAGACTGTGAGAAGCTCTCTCTAAGAAGCTAAGAAATATGTGCGGACCTGCCGCAGCTCCTCTTTCTCTGAACATGATGTCCGGCAGCAGGTTAACTTCGAACGGCAGCTGCGCAGGCCATCTGGATCAGAGAAGCAAAGGCAGTAAGGCCTACGGGTTTCAGATGCCGCTGCATTACCCTAGGTATAAGAAGGATGATTACGAGAAGATGCCGGAATGGAGAGTTGACTGCCTGCTCAAGGAGTACGGACTTCCGGTCACTGGTGATGCTGATGAGAAGAGGAAGTTTGCCATGGGAGCATTCCTTTGGGAGTAGATTTTAGTTTTATGCCATTTTCTCTCTTTATAGAGTGTGTATCTTTGTGTTTGTTGTAGTATTTGTGTTGCTTTAGTGGAATCGTTTTAATATGGCTTTGTAATGTTGCAATGGAGAAAAAAATATTATATGCTTAATGATCGTTTTTAGTTAATACTTAGAAGGTTTTTATCTTGATTTAATTTTTTCCAGCTGCATTAATTAAGAAGATGATTCATTTGTCTTGGGGACACGACGACCACGATGATCCGTGATACTCTCTTGACTTGAATTGGACCTATGTGCATCAATAGACTCTAAAAAAATTCTTTTAATAATTTGTATCTTGAATCTATAATATTTTGAAATTCTTATTATATTAATGTCGTGAATAACTTCGGATCAAACAGTTTCGACTAAATTTTACTGTTCTTTGATGAGTTATATACTTGTTTGAAAAATTATCGCCTTATGGTTTGAAATATGCTTTTGGAATACTAC
>JAWZTD010000109.1:1444214-1457302 GCA_035221335.1 Echites panduratus
TAAATAAATATATTCACAATCTAATTTTTGAGGATTCAATCAATTGAATATAATTAATTAATTCATTGCAATCAACTGTTTTAGTAGTGATGGGGGAGTTTGAATAAATACAATCACAATCTAATTTTAGATGCGAAAATCAACTGAATGTAGTTATTTGGTCGCATTCAAACATTAGGGCATCCATCGTCTTTCTTTCCACCTATACTTCTTGCTAGTCATATAGTTTAGAAACTATTATCTCCTTTAGGATCATATTACCATTAGATTTATGTCAGAAGAATATTATGTAATTTCATTTCACTTTTGTATTTTCAGCTCTGGAGGTGTGGTGTTGGCTTCTCGAGATGGAAAAATTGTGTGTGAAAACACTCTGGACGCTAGGTTGGATGTTGTGTTCCGCAAAAAACTTCCAGAGGTATTATATCCTACTTATTGTATATGATCTTTGTCATCTGCTGTTTGGTTTAACTTTCATAAAGATGAACTACGAAGAACTATAGAATTCTCGAAGTGTTACATTAATGGCTATTGTATTATCACCTTTACATATTTTTCATTCTGATTAGTTTGATAGATAAACACATCTGTTCTTTTAGATGTCGAGGGTGTGAATTTCATGCTTGAATGCCTTGTCCCCATAATGCCGCTAACTTGAACTTGAGAAGAAGAAAAATGGAGGAAAAACTTGTGGAAGAGCAATATACCATAAAAACTTAAAAAATGGCTCTTATGAAACTTCCGTTTCTAACGATAAGTCTCTTGCGCGATTCCCCTGCTACTAGTATATGCTATTTATTTGTTAACTCCCTGCATAACTTGTGGTTTAGTTTCCTTGGTAGCTGGTCTTTTTGCATATTATTGACAAAATGTATATTCGCCGCAATTGCAGATCCGCAAGAGGCTGTTTGGGCAAGTTGTTGCCTGATAGGTGTTCGGCCGGGCGAGTTATAGTGTATTTATTTCTCCAATGGGGTTTTCCTGAGCTTAAGTTCTTAAATTGGTTACTTTATTACATAGTCTTTCGTTGGTTACTTCTTTGTTTGCTCCTCAGTTCTTTGTACTTCAGATGTCTTTGCTGGGATTAGTGAGGTGCCTTCTTTTCACCTTAGATTGTTGGACAGTGGTGAGAAACTTGGTTGAAGATGTTGCTATTAAGCCGTTCTATTATTATTATTATTTTTTGTCAATTTACTTGTGTACAATAAGGTGTAATTGCTTCAAAAGCAGAGACTTTGTTGCAATAGAACAATAAACATGAAGTGCTCTCACTTGTCTTGTTTCTTTACCATTGTATCAGATTTTGAATGCCACGTGTCAGAAAGAATAAATGATGAATACTCTTTTTATAATCATTTATTAATATTAAAGTAAAAATTTTGAATAAAAATGAAAAAGATATTTTGGAAAGAAAGAGAATATGAATAATATTGAAAAAATAAGTAAAACAATCAATTATTAACAATAATTTATAATAATAATAATGATAAAAAGGTGAAGATGGAGGGAGTAATAATTATAAAAAGAGTATTGAAATAAGTGAATGGAACAAATTATACACTGTATTTTCAAAACACAAAATATTGAAGGACATGTAGTAAAATTTTTTTTTTTTTTTTTCAGAATACACTCTATGGAGTATATGCTAGATATAAGAACATGGTACTTTTCAATGCTCAAGCTATTTAATTAGTTCATTTGCTCTTAAATCCTTTAACTTATATTATTTTTTTAGAAAGTAAATATGTAGATATCAGAACACCCTATTAGGTAGAGTGATGAGACCCTAAACTTCTTGAGTTTAAATTTCATTAATACCTTTTTGGGTTAACTATTGTGCATATTCACAGATAACAATTGTAAGATAAAAAAAAAATTCCACATTTTATTCTTATCCACTCCATCATTATGATGATTAAAAAATATATATATTCTCAATTCATGAGTTTTTAAAACAAAATTAATTCAAATCTTCAAAAAAAATTAATTTAAAAGAATTAATGCATATATCTTATTTCTTTGGACAACAGGATTACAATATTACATATAAATTTGAATTTTCTTCAAAGACCGTAATGGTACTTGGAGCAAGTATTTATGGTTCCCCGAACAATCGTGCACGTTTCAAAGCGCTTTCAAACATTCTCGTTCCACCTTCTACGAGATCTGATCTCCGACCAAGAAATCAAGAAAGCGTCTCCTAATTCCAGTTCTGTCTGTCGCCTCTCCTCTTACTGATTTTTCCTCGCCTTGGTTTATTTAGCTCGAAGCAGGCTGGGCATACGTAAAGCGATGAGGTAGTGCAGCGCCCATATTTATTGTCATATATACTCATTTATAGTCTCAATCCAACGAAGTTTCAACTTTTATCCCCTTCTTTAGATCCACTAGTATCATCATTGTCCAAGTTCAATCTCGATTTTTGGTGAACATTACTGGGTTCTTCTTTGATTTCAGAAAGAAAAGAAAATTGGGTTTTTGAAGTTTTTTTTCGTCCCAAGTGCTAGCAGTTGTTTTTTAGTGTGTGCTGGGTGTGTATGAACATGTTTTGACTTTCTTCTATCTGTGGCATAATATCTTCAGAGATAAAGGGTAATGCTTTTCTTCGCCGTTTTCAGTTCTCTGTTAACGAATTGTATATTTATCCTTTTCCCTCCCTATTTGCGAATTTTTAAAATTTATTGTAGCCTTAGGTGTTTCGATTGTTTTCTGAATAGCTAATATGAACTTTACTCAGGTATCTTTGTTTTCGTTTTATGAATAGAATTTGAGACTCGAATGGTTTTGGTAATCATTAAACTTATCACTAAATGTTTTCTTTTCAATAAACCTTTATATAATGTGCAGTGTCTGATAAACTTATGAATGGCGTGGAGGGTGGCTGGAAAAAAGGTTAGTTCTTTACCTTTGTCTTTTTTCAAATTCGATTTGAATTGCTTCACTTTTATGCTTGATATTGTTGTAGAGCTTAAATACGTTCCTTGATCTTTGAGTCATTCAAGAATGCTCTAAAGGAGTTTTTTTTTCACCAAAAGTGGAGATTCTTGATACTTTTTTTTTTCCCCCTTTTTTTACACATTTATAGTGTGAGCCATGCCTACAAAGTTGTGTATTTGTCGGTGAGATTGTGTAATGTTCCATTATTTTCATTCTAATGATTCGCAATGAACCTGTAATCACGCTGGTTGAGGATTTCAAATCCATCTTATTGTCATGCATGAAACATGTGAGCTCTACATTGCAGCTAAACTGAAGTATGCAAATTAAGTTTTTTTTTTTTTTATTGTTTATGCATCCAATTTTATCTCACTGTTGTAATTCCCATTCTTCTTGAAGGCTGTTTTTCTTCCCTTTAATCTCTGTGTTGCAGCAGCTACTGAAGAATAGATGAAACATGGGAGTTCTAATTCCACATGCTATTCTCTTTGCAGAGTATCTTTAGTAGTCTTGTTAAGACATTGACTGCTGCTTCTCTGAATGCTGCAGTGGCAAGTTCCAATTATAGAGAGCTGTTGAAATCTGGTTCTCTCCGGCAAATAAAGGGTTGGTGATAAGCATGGTCATTTTATGTTTCTCTATAAATATTTTATTTGGGCATGAATTTATGCTCTTGGTTATCAACGACCCTTTTGGCTTCCCAGAAATAATTCAAGCCACAAAAAAATTGTTTTCTCTCAATTAATTTAGTAGTCAGTGTCTTTCAGTATAATATCTGTTAAAGCAGTTAATGGTGTTTTTCCTTTGATGTATTCTTGTCTGACCTTTCTTGAGATTGTCTGCAATACAAGAAGTATAAAACAAGATGAATTCACTTGCAACTGAAGCTTTGCATTAATATATATTTTATCTGTTCCCAAATATTCTGGCAGCATTGTGTCCCAACACAGCATCAGTGGCTTCTGACAATTTCAAAATTTCAAGGAACATACCTGTGATAAGGTAAATTCGCATTCAATATTCTTCCAATTATGACCTCCTTGTGATTTTTGCTTCAAGCATTTTGATGCAGACTAGATGTTTGTCAAGAAAATTCCTTCATTTGAAAAATCTTTATATACTGGCTTTGTTGTATCACAGTTCGTTTTTTAAGTCAATTATGGAATGTTTCCTGAGTTTGCGTACTTTAAATGGATATTAACTTTAATCCCTTCTTTCCATTCTGTCTACAGCCATTTAGACTGGCAGTTTATGCCTTCATCATATGATGAAGCAAAAGCATCAGGCATGTAATTTGAAGGGTTAATTTGGAAGAGGAGCATAATGCAACTCTTTTTCTCTTTTAGCTGGAGTTTTATCCAAAACTGTATTGCTTGTGCCACTCCATTGTGAAGTATATAGAGAACTTGGGATTTGAAGTTTTTCTACCACAGTAAAATAATGTATTTATATTCTTACTTTAGCTTCTATTGGTGTTACTGGAGTTGTTGAATGAAGTCTTGTTGTTTGACTCTGCTCTATTTACTTCACTGGCTACTGAGGATGGCATGAGTCAATTTCATTATTCTCTGTTGCCATTCTATAAGAAATTACATGCAGCTGACTGCACCCCACCTTTTTTCTTCCCTTTCCTTATTTATGTTGAGAAACAATACCCACATTCTTAGTGGGGTTAATACACAGTGCACAAAATCTTGTGATAAGGCAAACAAAGTTTAAAAAATAGCCCACTGAAAGGGGGATAGAAATTCTCTTCTATGCTTGAACAGGGATTAAAACTTCTAAGCAAGTCATTCCTGGAAAAATCTGATCTCAGGATTCTGGATATGTTTAGGAAGTTTTGGGTGCCTTATAGCTTTAAGGGGATTGTAATCAGAAAAAATGACTTCGTGTAGCTGTCTTTTCTTAGGTGTTTCCATGCAACTCCTGAAGCAAGAAGAGGTGGGGATTTTCCATGGGGTACAAATCAAAGGAAGGGAAAGTTCAAGAACAAAACTAAGAAAACCACAGCTCCAGTTGAAGCTCCTTATGTGCCCAAAAACCTAAAACCTGTTGCTAAATCCTCCACAGAGAAAACAATTGAAATTTTTGAGGGCATGACCATTAAAGAGCTTGCTGAGCAATGTGGAGAGACAATAGCTACCTTGCAGAGAATTCTTGAAAATGATGTCGGAGAGAAAGTTGATTCAGAATTTGATACTCTCAGCATTGATATTGCAGAAATGGTTGCAATGGTAATTTATTCCTTTTTTCTTCACTCTCAAATAAGGTATCTGTTGCTTCCCTGAGAGGGTAGATTAAATGTTATTTTTATTTTTTCAGGACCTTGAAATCAATGTTAGGAGGTGTCACTCCAACGAGGGTGCAAAGATTCAACCACGCCCTCCAGTTGTGACAGTGATGGGGCATGTTGACCATGGTAAAACATCTCTTTTGGATGCTCTACGACAAACTTCTGTGGCAGCTAGAGAAGCTGGCGGTATAACACAGCATTTAGGTGCTTTTGTTGTCGGCATGCAGTCAGGTGCATCAATTACATTCCTTGACACTCCAGGTCATGCTGCATTTAGTGCAATGCGAGCTAGGGGTGCTGCGGTTACTGACATAGTTGTGCTAGTTGTGGCTGCTGATGACGGTGTGATGCCTCAAACTCTTGAAGCAATGTCCCATGCAAAATTAGCCGGTGTACCCATTGTAGTTGCAATTAATAAATGTGACAAGCCATCTGCTAACCCAGAAAGAGTGAGAGTCCGGCTTGCAGCTGAAGGGCTACCACTAGAGGAGGTTGGTGGAGATGTCCAGGTTGTTGAAGTTTCGGCTGTAAATAAAATTGGATTGGATAAGCTGGAAGAAGCTTTACTTCTCCAGGCTGAATTGATGGATCTGAAAGTTCGTGTTGATGGGCCAGCTCAAGCTTATGTGGTTGAGGCAAGGCTTGACAGGGGCCGGGGTCCTTTAGCAACCGCAATAGTGAAGGCAGGAACTTTTGTTTCTGGACAGTACATTGTTGTTGGGGCTGAGTGGGGGAGGATAAGGGCAATTAGGGATATGGTGGGGAAATTAACAGATCAGGCTAACCCTGCAATGCCTGTTGAGATTGAAGGGTTGAAAGGACTTCCAATGGCTGGTGATGACATTATTGTTGTGAATTCAGAAGAAAGAGCAAGGATGCTCAGTGAAGGGAGGAAAAAAAAGCGTGAGAAGGATAGAATAAAAAGGAGGGAAGAGGAGAGACAAGAAATTCTAAATTTTGAAAAAGAGGAACAGGAAGAAAAAGAAATTGATGAAGAAGATGCTGAAGAAACTTTAGAGGAAGAAGAAAATGAACAAGGAAGAACAAAATTAAGAAGAAGAAGGAAAGAGAGGAAGACAGAACCAGAAATTAAGCCGAAAAGGCCTGAATTGCCCATCATAGTAAAAGCTGATGTCCAAGGCACTGTTGAAGCAGTTGCAAATGCATTGAAGAGTTTGAATACTCGTCAGGTACACAGCAATTCTGGAAAAGCAAATCTTCTCTTTTTAGTATTTGGTATCTCACTTTCTTTGCTAAGACTGTTCTAAATTATAAATATTTGTTAAGCAAATCTTCTCTTTTTAGTATTTGTTATCTCACTTTCTTTGCTAAGACAGTTCTAAATTATAAATATTTGTTCATACATAAAGAGTTATTTTGTGGAAAATTTTCCTTTCAATGTGATGCAATTCTTATAGTTATTTTCATCCGCAACCAGCTTCCTGTCTTTGTTGTCCATGTTGGAGTTGGACCTATTTCTCAGTCTGATGTTGATTTGGCACAAGCCTGTAATGCATGTATTGTTGGGTTCAATGTGCGGACTCCACCCATTTCCTTGAGTCTGGCTGCATCTCAAGCAGGAGTTAAGGTACTAGAATTTCTTTTAACTGCAGTCTCTATCTCTAAATATTACCCTCATATTCTCTTTTCTCTTCTTTCTGTTGTATACCTTGATTTCTTGTACCGATTGCCATCTTCCTTCCCAGCCTTTTTCACAATTACACTATAATATGCTTTCAAAATTGTGTCGGGAAGTAAAGTTTTTTCTGTAAAATATTGAGAACTTCACTTACAGTCAAGAAATTTATTGTAGATAATGCTGCACCGAGTTATCTATCATCTTCTGGAAGACATTGGTAAGCTAATTGTTGAGAAGGCCCCTGGGACATATGAGACCCATGTTTCTGGGGAGGCTCAGGTGCTGAGCATATTTGAACTTAAAGGAAGGAGCAAAGCCAAAGGACCCGATGTAAAGATTGCTGGTTGCAGAGTAACTGATGGACGTGTCACCAAGTCATCAACCATGCGGCTTCTTAGAAGTGGCGAAGTTCTTTTTGAAGGTTCCTGTGCATCTCTGAAGCGAGAGAAGCAGGATGTGGAGACAGTTGGTAAAGGCAATGAGTGTGGACTTGTGATCCATGATTACTTTGATTTCCAAATTGGAGACATTATCCAGTGCTTAGAGCAAGTTAACATAAAACCCAAATTTATTTCATCAGAAAATGGTGCTGTTCGAATTGAGGCTTAGCGGTTTTCTCCATTGCAGGATCATCTCCAGCCATTTCCTCCATAGTGCCTGGTTTGCTATCCTCTAGAATTTTTGTCAGTAGATAAACAAAATTTTGGTCTCATTAGGAGTAGTGTGAAAGCCCAGACTCGAAAGATACACAAACAGCAAGAGCTGTTGTAACTAGGTGTGCTCATTTTTGAGTTTGTTAGAATACAATTCTTTTACTACGGAGTTCAACCTGAAAGGCTTAACAAGATATTTGACACTAAGCTGTACCCTTATTATGTATGATTGAGAAACAGATTTCTATGTGAGCAATAATGGTTATTCTATCAAGTTCTTGAATAACATGAAGTTCCTGTTATTTTATCAAGTTGCGACTTCAATCAACGCTGACTAGTTGAAGAAGCAATCTCGTTCTAGTCTAAATTACAGTTTTTGTGACGGACAATGATTGAGTACAAGTACTATTGTAGATTTGAAATGTTTGGTCGTTTGGCTTGTTAGCTAATTGTTGCATAATGGGTCCATGAAAACGATGTTGTCATGCGTCTTTTTCTCAGAATAATACAAATACACCGTACATAGTATTATTTAAAACTATTGTTCTGTATTGTGATAAAAGATGGGATCACATCTAAATAAAATTTGGAATGTCTTGCTGATTGGTATGGCTTTAAATGCTATCTTTTGATGTGGTTTTGTCACATACGAAGGGCAAGAAACTACTTTCACGGTGCAATGGAATCTGCATGTGAATGACTACCACCCAGAAGAGGATAAGAAATGCTCCCATTTCTGCTCAAAGGGCCCATGTTAATTTGCACTACCAGTGCAAAACTCAACTCCTGACTACTGTTCCAAGGAATAATTATAGCTAAGTTTAATAATCAGGAAGGCCTGAAAGTTCATGATTGAGTGGTTCCTTTTATAGGTGAATACTGAGCACTGAGCTAAAAGATTTAGCTTAGGCCATGAAGTATAAGAGTTCTGTGCTATGAAGTTCGAACCCGTAAGTTTGATGGGTTCCACCTGAAAAAAGACACTGCATTAACTGATTTAATGCTCAAAATCTTTTCCCTTTAAAAATATTCTCGTGTGGGGTTAAAAAGTTAGCATGCTAACCGGTTTGTCCAAGGTGAATTTTGGCTCTTTTTAAGAAAATAGGTTTAAAATAAAGGGTTGAAAGTTGTTTAGTTAATTTATTTGAAAAGTTATAAAAATAAATAAAAAATTAATTTCTAAGGTTTCTCAAAAATTAACTGAAGCAGCATGTGTCTTTACCTTTAAGAGAATGAAATGAGTTTTTTCATTTTTCTCTTTCTTTTATTTATTATTTTGACATTTTTCTAATTCTTTTATTTATTATAAAAAGTTATTTTGAATTTTAATAGTTTTATGAAGTATTATTTAGTCTAACTTTTAGCTAAAGCTCCAAAGGAGGTGGGCCAAACAGGTACTTAAAGCTTCTCCAAATCTCTGTGTTGCAAGAATCTAGACTAGAAATTGATAATGAGTTTGTCTGTGTTAGAGAATGATGGCTATTGTTTGTATGTTGACTAGATGGTTTAGTTTGAAAACTTTTGTGCTGAAACTTCTATGCATGCTTAATAAAGTTAGCTTTAGACACTGCATTTGATGGTTTCTTGCTTCCCTTTTTAGCTTGGATATCCCACATGAAATTTTTCATCTATTTTGCAGCTAAAACAAAAGAGAGTTGAAGGAAGCAGACCCTTAGACCCTTTTCCTGGACTCCGTGGGTAGTTTCCTGATTTCTGAAGCCATGAATTTGTGGCTCAATTTCTGCGGAACAGAATGTCAGAGTGAAGTTGTGAGGAGTTGCAGTCCAGGAATAATGGAAGCCCTTGATCCATCTTCATGCCCCAATCACATTCTTGTCATTTCTGCCGATATCTTGATCTTAATCTTTCTTATAGTTGCCTTTGTTCAAGAAGTTCCCTCCAGAAGGACTTCAGCAACCACGGAAACAAATAGCCATGGCATTCCTCTTCTGTCAATTTGTTCCTTCATTTTCAATGCCAGTTTAGCTTTAGGCTACTTCACTTTGGGGATATGGTCAGTTGGAAGGAAACTGATTATTTTTCCTCTCCATGCTTGGCTTGTGCTCATAGTCCATGGCTTGACATGGCTGTTGCTATGTTTATTCATGAAGTATCAGAAACATCATGCTTCTGTTATCACAAAACTGCAGCTTTCAGGTTTTGCTACTTTCTTAGCAGCAGTTCTTTGTGCTGTATCCATACGGGAGATAACTGTGAAGAAAGTTGTTTCTATCACTGGGGTGCTAGACACTTTGTCCTTCCCTGGAGGAATCCTACTACTTTTATGTGCAATAAAGGCAAAAAGGAATTCAGAAGCAGGTCAAGATAAACATGGGAATGAATACTATGTACCTCTGGAAGGAAGAGTGATTTGTGGTACTGCAATGAGTTCAACAAAGAAGATCACACCATTTGTAGAAGCTGGGTTTCTAAGTAAAATTTCATTTTCTTGGTTGAATGGATTGATGAAGAAAGGTAAAGAGAAAACTCTTACGAATCAAGATATTCCTGAATTGAGGCTGCAGGATAAAGCCGAGACTTGCTACCATTTGTTTATGGAGAAAATGACTAAACAGAGGCAGAATAAATCTGGTAACCAGCCCTCTATCTTGTCATCGATAATCTTCTGTCAATGGAAAGCAATTTTACTTTCGGGTTTCTTTGCATTGGTAAAGATAATAACACTCTCCAGTGGCCCAATTTTTCTCTACGGATTCATAAACGTTGCTGAAGATGGAGGAAGATCTAAGTATGTGGGCTATTCACTGACAGGAGGTCTTTTTCTTGCAAAATGTATAGAATCACTGGCCCAGAGACAATGGTACTTTAGGACTAGGATGATTGGCCTGCAAATACAATCTCTGCTAACTGCAGCTATTTTCAAGAAGCAACTCCATCTCCCAAGCACTGCCAAAAGTACTCATTCTCCAGGAGAGATCATGAATTATGTCATAGTTGATGCCTACAAAATTGGTGAATTCCCATACTGGCTTCATCAGATATGGACAACAGGGCTTCAGATATGTTTTGCCTTAGTAATTATTTATTATGCAGTAGGAGTTGCCACTTTTCCTGCTCTTGCAGTAGTAATATTGAGCATGTTAGGGAATTCTCCAGTGGCAAAACTGCAGCACAGTTATCTGACTGAACTGATGGTGGCACAAGATAAGATGCTGAAAGCACTAACAGAAGCATTGGCAAATATGAAAGTTCTTAAATTTTATGCTTGGGAGACACATTTCAAGAATATCATTGCTTTTCTAAGGAAAGAAGAGACGAGATGGATATTCAAGGTCCAGGCACAGAAAGGATACTATTTGGTCTTATTTTGGTCATCTCCTATCATAGTATCCGCAGTTACTTTCTGGGCTTGCTACTTCTTTAATGTTCCTCTAAGTACCAGTAATGTCTTCACATTTCTTGCCACTTTACGCATAGTTCAGGAGCCAATCAGGTCAATTCCAGATGTTCTTGGAGTGTGCATTGAAGCAAAGGTTTCATTCTCTCGGATAGTGAAGTTTCTTGAGGCACCAGAGTTGCAGAACAGCCACATTGAACAGAATTTCCAGGGTGTAGGATTTGACTATTCTGTACTCATCAGTTGTAGGAAAATTTCATGGGACGTTGAGTCATTAATCCCCACCCTAACAAATATTAATCTTTTGGTTAAACCAGGGGAGAAGGTAGCTATCTGTGGAGAAGTTGGTTCAGGAAAATCAACTCTCTTAGGAGCAATTCTAGGAGAAGTTCCACTTGTCGATGGTCATGTAAGTATTCAAATCTCCTTTTACCTGTCTTAACTGAAAATTAAATCATTTAGCTGACTAGAATTTTTCCAACCATATAGGAAAGATTCCAGAGGGATATAAAATTAACAGTTCTTCTCTAATTTCCAGGTTGAAGTTCATGGAAAAATTGCATATGTTTCTCAGAATGCTTGGATCCAAACTGGGACAATACAACAGAATATCCTATTTGGATCAAACATGGATGACCTTAAATACCAAGAAGTAATTAGAAAATGTTCCTTAGTTAAGGACCTCAATATGCTTCCCTTTGGAGACCAAACGATTATAGGAGAACGAGGTGTTAATCTCAGTGGTGGGCAGAAACAAAGAGTTCAGCTTGCACGCGCACAATATAAGGATGCAGACATTTACCTGCTAGATGATCCATTCAGTGCTGTTGATGCACACACTGCAAGAAATTTATTTAATGTAATCAAACATTTAGTTTGAGTGACATTTCATACTCCATTCGGGATATCTTTTTCAACTAAAGGTAATATGGTTTATATATCCTTCCAGGAATATGTCATGGGAGCCCTTTCCGATAAGACAGTATTGCTAGTGACTCATCAAGTTGATTTTCTTCCAGCATTTGAATCTATTTTGGTTAGTAATCTCATCATTTTGTTTCTCTACAATACCACCTGATTTAGATGCTTTTCTCATACACAAGAATCCTTATATTTTGACAGTTAATGTCTAATGGGAAAATCCTCAGAGCAGCAACCTATGATCAGTTGCTTGTTTCTTGCCAAGAGTTTTCTGATCTTGTCCATGCACATGGTGAAGCTGCTAAGTGTGAGGTAAACAAGAAAAATGGTTCACAGAAAAAGCTCAAAAACTCTGAAGATAGTATCCAGAAAATCCATTCTGAGGAGCAAATAGCAGCAGTTTCTGGAGAGCAGTTGATTAAACAAGAAGAACGAGAAATGGGGTCTACCAGCATTAGGCCATACATGCAGTATCTAAGAAAAAACAAGGGATTCCTTTACCTGTCCTTGGCCATATTATCCCACCTCATATATATAATTGGCCAGCTAGCTCAAAATGTATGGTTAGCCAGAAATTTACAGAAGCCTGGTTTCAGTGAATTGAACTTACTTCCAGTATACTCAGGCATAGGCTGTGTAATGGCAGTATCCTTGCTATCAAGGTCTTATGCAGTGGTTCTATTAGGTCTCAAGGCATCAAAAACAATATTTTCAGAGTTCATGACCTCTATTTTTCGTGCACCAATGTCATTTTATGATTCAACGCCACTAGGAAGAATACTCAGCAGGGTAAGGATTGATCTGAGGGGTAACAAAATTTCCTAAAAATCTGCATTACTCAGGTAGTTTCTATTGCAGGTATCTTCTGATCTAAGTATTGTGGACCTTGAACTAACATTCAAATTTAGTCAAGCAATATCAACAACAATGACCACGTATTTTAGCTTGGCAATTCTGGCTGCCCTTACCTGGCCAATCTTATTTGTCATCATACCCATGGTATTTGTGACCATATTCTTGCAGGTAATAGGCCATTCCTGATGATTGTTTTTTCTTGATAAGAATAACTGATCATCAACATGCAGTTTATATTAATTGATTCTTAATTTTGTGCAGAAATTCTACTTCACATCTGCACAAGAACTGATAAGAATTCATGGAACCACCAAGTCTTCAGTTGCTAGCTATCTTTCTGAATCCATTGCAGGAGCTATGACAATTAGAGCTTTCAAGAACGAAGATCTTTTCTTTTCAGAAAGTCTACAGCTTATTGACAAGAATGCAAGT
>JAWZTD010000109.1:1528537-1540443 GCA_035221335.1 Echites panduratus
AAAAAAAAAAAAAAGATGCCGAATAATGATATAATAAGAGGGATGGAAGAAGACTTACAAAGGAATAGATTCCATGATCTTTTGACTAGGGAGACGATGGTGTACAAAAAGATTGGGGAGGAAAACAAATAGCTAGAAGTAGAAGACTAGAAATGATCCTTTGGGAACAAGGGACTTTATTATAAAGAGGTAAGGTATATGGGGGAAGGACAAAGAGAACTCTTAACACCACCATTCCTTTTCTTGTTTGGTGTTGAATTAAAGTGATGCCCTCTTTTGAATTTTGGAAGGATAACATAAAAACATGATAAAAACACACATTATAATACTGTTTTTAAGATGGGGAAGAATTCAAATGGGATATTTGATAACTCAAGAATGGCATTGAGGAACATGTGTTTTTTCCTTTTTTCCAAGTCTCGGAAGGGTACAAATACTCCCCTCGTCTAAAGCAATGATCCATACTTTAGTCAAAGATTCCATCAAATAATAGCGTTCCTTTATTATTATTATTATTATTATTATAAGTCATGTTTGAAAAATTTTAATGAAAGAGTTTAATTTGATTCATTGTGAATATAACAATCTCAAATTCTTTTTTAAATTTTAATTAATTTTTTAAAAACAAGACATATAATTCTAAATGACTTCAAATAGAAATAATGATATGCAATCATAGATCGAAAAAGTAATAATTACTCCCTTCGTAATTAAATATTAAGCCATTAATTGTTATTTTGTAAAAATTAATGTAATTTTTTAAATAAAATATCCTATAAAATTATCTTTTCAAAAAATATGAATACTATATTATTAGAAGGATAATATAAAAAAAATTTCAAATACTTAATTAACTAATAATAATAACCTATAATTAATAATAAAAAATTAATTAGAATAACTTATATTTAATAATGAGTAATATTTTAAAAATCTTTCTCTTCAAAAATATTTTAATAAACTAAATAGTAAATTTATAAATCATAAATTTCAAATTTAAATCCAATCAACAACTTTCTAAATTAGGCTAATGGTATTAAAAAAAAATTAAATCTAAAAAATTTAACATTATGCATCGCACCATGTTTCAAAAGATATTTGAAAATGAACGCAACCAATAATTTAAATAAATTTATTTATTAAAAAAAGGAGGGCCAGAGCCGAGTTGTCATCGTCACGCAATGGGTTCGTCAATCAAGAAAAACGCAGTGCGGGGTCCAGAAACCGAGGCACCACGAACGGTGACGAGCCGCTGCCGAGTTTGAAAAATCATCAATGATTTCCACTTCATCACTCACCTCCAATTTTTAATTTTTTTTTATATTTATAAAATTAAAACAATATTAAGTTCCTTTTTATATCTGGACTCTCAAAACCTCATCACTGTACTATAAATAAATAGAATTTTTTTAAAATTTCTTTCTCTAAATTATATAATTTTAAAAAAAAAAAATTAAGTGTTGTTTGTGACATGTAAAAAAGAAAAATAAAAATAAAAATATTTTAAACTAGTCTTCTCATATTATGTGTCAGGTAGACGTGTCAGACTTATGTGCGTAAGTCTCCATCAAATTCAACAGCCCCCTCCCCCAAGCCGATGTCGTATCGCCACGCCGAACAAAATCGCAAATTACGAAGTTACGCCCTTCTACCTTTCCGGTTGTCCCAGAAGCCACCGCCGCGAACGGCGGTTGTGAACCCGATCGCATTAATTTTAGTGCTGACTCTATGGTTGGCAATAAGGGGTAGCCCAGGGTGGGATTTACAAAAACCATGTGCCTGTGGCTGCGAAGTGCCAACAACATCTAAATAAATCCCCAAATCCACCCAAAGACCAAATAGTGAAAATAAAAGAAAAAAATGATATTCCAAAATATTTTTTTTTTAAATTTTATCAGATTCAAATTCAAGACCTCTAATTTTTTTACCTATTATTTTATTATTTTATCCATTAAAAGGGACTATTCCTAAAGATCTTGACAATGTCTATGTTTAGAGTTTTACATTGGATTAGATAATTTTGTGTATTGAATATGAAATGTAATCCACATATTATGAAAAGGACTGATATAAGTATTTTTATAGTCAATTCATTATTACTTGTCTGACTACTATACTCTAAAAAGTTTTAAATAGAGCCTTATTTTGAATACAAGATAAATTTGGGTCTCAAAATATTATTTGGACGAGATTTTCACGATAATGAAAATTAATTATGTCTTAAAATCTAATATAAATACCAACACATGAGAAACAATTATTTATATTTTCTCGGTTCAAAATTAAATATTTTATTTTAAGGTGTATAAAGTTTAAAAAAAACTTAATTAGTTTATTTTAAACATATTAAGATCAATTTTTTAAGAAAATTTTAACTAATAAATCAAAATATAAATAAAAAAACATTTGGAAATATTTTTTTTAATAAGAAACACAAATTACAAGAGGAAATAAGATTATCTAAAATTTTCATCAGCCCTTTACTATTAACCTCACAAAGCTTAATGGGCTGCTGAAATTCCTTTAAAAAAAAAAAATAAACTAAATTAACTGAGCTGCCAAAGTACTCCATAATCTCCATATCCACTTTTCGTCTGAAAACTGCCCTTACTTTTTTTTAACTCCGCCGCCGTGTCACTTTCCATTAATTTCCAAATTACAATTTCCCAACGCACAAACACACTTTCCTTCTCTCTCTAAAGCCACGCACGGTGTATCTCTCTCTCGTGTATGCATTTTGTTGTATCTTCTATATATATGGAAGCACATCTCTCTCTGCGTCTCTGTTGCTCTTCGCCGGCACTGACAAAGGAAAACCTAGGGCTTTATTTCGAGCTCTGGATGAATTTGCTGTAAATCAGGGGTAATTATTCATTCTTTCTTTCTCTTTGCTCAATTTTTTTTTTTTTTTTTTGGGTTGTGTGTTTTCAGCTCTTGGGACTGTTTGTGATTTTGCATACTGGATTTTTGCTCATTTGTGATTCTTACTTTGAAGTTTTAAGGTTTATTTTCCTGATAAAGTCTTATAATTTGTGCTGAATCTTTGTTATTGAGTTGGGAAATTGTGTGAATATACCAGTTTTTAATTTTGTCTGTCCAAGTTGGAGGATCTCTTAGTTTATTAGATCTTAATTCGGTTAATTTGTGTTCTGATTGATCTTTCAATTCCTATTTTTTCTAATTATTCTCCAGTCTTTTTGTTCCTTGCATGCAAGATTTAGATATTTCGTTTCACTATTTTCCACCTAAATATTATGTTTGTAAGTTTGTTTCTGTTTTCAAATCACTGACTTGGATTTCAATAGTTTCATATCTGAGTACAAATTGAATTGCTTCTTTATTTTGCTTTGCATGTCTAAATTTCCTTTTCGGTTGAGTTTTTTGAGCGGATTGCCTTCCAGATCTAAAGTTGAGCTTTTAGCAGTCTCTGTTTTTCTCCTAATCCCGTTTTTCCACTCCTCTTATTAAAGATAAGATGGAAGTTTCTTCGGTGGCTTCCTTTGTCTTTTTCCTTGATCCGAACTCAGTATCACACTTTTTTGCTTTCAGATGGAATACATGAAAAAAATTACTTTCCTTCTGTATTTTTCTTTTGATGTTATAGAATAAAATTCTTTTCAAATATTTTTCTAAAGGCCTCTCTTCAATTCTGGCAATGGGGGTTCAAATCAGAAGCCTATCTTTTTTATCCTGATCAGATATTTCGCATCACTTCATGTTCTTTTGGGGTGATCAATTTGTTAGTGTCACGTTCTGCGATTGACTTACTTCTTGCAACTGTTGCTTTCGCGGGAACACAATGTCGTTTATGTGAATTCATTGATTGGCCTTTTCACCTTGTCCGATGTTATAAGATGCCGGTTTATAGAACAACTTAACACTTTTTGAGGGAAATTATAGTTTTGTTTACCTTTATAATTTTTTCCTTAAATTTTTGGTCCCTGTGCGGTAGACCTTTATTGTCATGGATATTTCTGCTCATTATTTCAGAAACTTATAGTAGAGTATGGAATATAGAAAATCAAGAGAAAAGAGGTCTTTGTTGGAGTAATTGGATAGGCTTTTTGCTTCAGTGGGTAACAAGACCATGACAGCCTAGTTCATTGTCCTTAACATTTTCTGCTTTGTTTTCGTGAATCTTCCTCTGGAGAAGAGGATTCTTCACATATTGGGTTCTTTTAATTGGTTAGCTTGAAAAGGAATTTAATATCTAATACCATTATTTTCTGCAAATTGATTCCTGTGGTGGATACCACAATTATTGTGCTTTGCAGTTTCTATTGAAACAATTTGTTAAATGATAGTTATCAAAATTTTGAAAATTTTGAACTTTATGCCTAACTCATTTTTCTTGTCCAACTTGTTGATACTTCATTTCAGTCTTTTTACCCTAAAATTTAGATAAGGCACTGTCTGAATGTCGTAATAAGGAATATGGAAATATCAACGATTTCCAATTTCAGTCCTGATCTATGAGATAGAGTAGCTGAGATGTTTAATCCTACATGACTCCTCACTTATGCATTTATTGGTTGTTCAGGATTTTGATCAGCAAGTACATGAAAATAATTGTCTATTTATTTTCATCAGGATGATTAACTTTTCAGATACTTTGCTGAAGACTTCTCGTTTCTTTACATTTTTCTCCTGCTGTTGGTGCTAACTGGTTGAATCTTGGACCACAGAATAGAAAAATGGATCGTTGTGATACTTCCGGATTTGTTAGTGGGGGTGGGATGTTCTCATTTCGAGACATCTAACCTTAGTTTTGTCAGTAATTTTTATTAACCCGGAAGTCAGGCCGACTGTTCTTTACTTCTCAAGATATTAATACAGAATAAGAGTGTTGTAACTTAGTTCTGAAGTCATGGATCCCAGATTCCATAATTTGGGTTTTGCTGCTAACCCTGCTTCAAATTCATTCAAGAATCTGGGCAATTGCTTTCAAATTGGAGGAACTACAGCTGCTGGTGGTTATTGTGCTGATACCAGTTTATGTCTTGACACTTCTACTTCACCAAACCAGTTCATCTCTGCTTCAAAAGGAATTAAGCGGAAGTGGAGCCTGATAGATCGTTCAGTAGGGCAGCAACTTGAGTCTTCGTTGTGTCTCCGCCTAGGCCATTCATCTAGCTCCTCGGACAGCAAGGGAAGTTCGGCAACTGCTTGCACCTCAATTTCTTCAGCCAAAGAATTTGAAGAATCTTCTTCAATGGATCTAGAATTGGACTTTGCTCTCCACCTCAGCAATGAGAAAACACCTAGTCCTAAAAAATCTGCTGGCCTTAGTTCCAAGGCAGGTGATATATGGCCAAAGGTTGATCTGGAATTGAGTCTCTCCAGTGGGACTACTGAATCAGGTATTACTACTGCCTGTTTGAGCTCCACCCTTCCACAAAATGTCATGAAGAATCCATTGGCTGTGGGTGGGAGTTTTCGGAATGATGAAGGTTCCATATCGTCACACTGGAATATGTTACACCCATTGCAGACTTCTGAGAGAACTGAGACTAGTTATTTTCTGAACAAGGCTGTAAGAGAAATAAAGCCAGCTGCAGCCACTCCTGAGCTTTCCACAAGCATAATAACGACACCAAGAAGCTCAGTCACCTGTACTTCCGGGATAACTCATGTGCAACAGCAGCGTAGTAGCAGTACAAAACAGTGTCAGTACCAGGGATGTGTAAAAGGAGCAAGAGGTGCCTCTGGTCTTTGCATCGCCCATGGAGGGGGTCGCAGATGTCAGAGACCTGGCTGCAACAGAGGAGCTGAGGGTCGTACAGCATTCTGCAAGGCCCATGGTGGCGGTCGCAGATGTGAATTCCTTGGGTGCACCAAGAGTGCAGAAGGGCGGACCGATTTCTGTATTGCCCATGGTGGTGGTCGGCGTTGCAGTCATGATGGCTGCAGCCGTGCTGCCAGAGGGAAATCTGGACTTTGCATTCGACATGGTGGAGGGAAAAGATGCCTGAGAGAGAATTGCACTAAAAGTGCAGAAGGCCTCTCTGGTCTCTGTATTTCACATGGTGGTGGGCGCCGATGTCAATACACTGAGTGCACAAAAGGGGCTCAGGGAAGCACCATGTTTTGCAAGGCACATGGTGGTGGGAAACGGTGCACATTTGAGGGATGCACCAAGGGAGCAGAGGGAAGCACACCTTTCTGCAAGGGTCACGGTGGAGGAAAAAGGTGTTCCTTCCAAGGTGGCGGAGTATGTCCAAAAAGTGTGCATGGCGGAACCCTTTTCTGTGTAGCACATGGCGGTGGTAAGAGGTGTGCCGTGTCAGAGTGCACTAAGAGTGCAAGGGGACGGACTGATTTCTGTGTCCGGCATGGTGGGGGAAAGAGATGCAAAGTTGAAGGGTGTGGAAAAAGTGCCCAAGGCAGCACTGATTTCTGCAAGGCACATGGTGGTGGGAAAAGATGCTCATGGGGTCAGCCTGGTTCAGAACTGGGGAAAGGTGATGATGCTTGTAACTCATTTGCCCGGGGGAAGACAGGGTTGTGTGCTTCTCATGGTGCTCTGGTGCAGGACAAACGGGTGCATGGTGGTGCTACACTAGGAGCCATTGTCCAGGATGCAAAACCTAACAAAACTGATAAGATGAAATCCGCCATAACTGCTGATGACATGAATGCTGATATGATGAAGGTGGAGAGAAGTGCCATTACATCCTCTTGTGATTCTGGCCGGAAATACTCTGCTTCAACTGAAGCTGGTAAGACTAATGCAACATCACCTACCGTCACAATTCTAGAAGGGAGGATACATGGTGGAACTTTGCTGTCAGTACTCTCAGCTCGTCCTGCTCTCAGCTTTAACAGCAACAGAAACAATGTTAATCCCCCGCCGCCTGTGAGATCATGGATTCAGCAAAATTGGATATAAGATGATTTGGTTATCTTCAATCATCCATTGGTCTTGATATTCAGATGCCATCCTCTCCCTGTTTACTATTCCTTTCCTTTCCTTTCCCAGTTTGTTTTCTGGTTTGAGGATCTGAAACTGTTATTAGTTTGATTGAACTGAACCTTGAATCAATTACCTTTAGTTTGGCAATAACGGGAAAGCTTTATCTTATAGTGGGTGATTTGTGTTTCTCTTGTAAATAGCGTCTAAATCCTGGAACGTGGTTGGTGTGAATATGCAATATGTGGGTTCAAATAAAATTAGATATTTTTGTTGTACTTCCGCAGGTCTTCCTCCGGTTTTGTTGCATTAAGTTTGCTACCCTCTGGCTTCCTGGTTACAGCTTTGCCATTTTTAGATTGGAGATGAGAACTGCTCTGAAGAGCGCGTAATCACAAGTTTATTGCTTTCTTTTTTTTGTTCAATATCTACAGTTTATCTACAGGATTTGAACAATAAATCCCAGGATTTGTAACAAGCCAGTAAGGTCTCTGTTGGAAAAGTATCACCAAAACTAGCAAATTCATGCTGACCTCACATGTTATCTTCAAAACTAAAGTCATTGTTCTTGAGTGTACTTTTCTCTCTCTCATTTATGATCAATAAATGTCTTTTCTTCTCCTTTTCCTAGTCAATTTCTTGTGCCCTAAAGTCTTTATTCAGTGTCTCTCTCACTCATTTATGATCAATACATGTCTTTTCTTCTCCTTTTCCTAGTCAATTTCTAGTGCCCTAAAGTCTGTAGTCGTGAACCAAAAAAATCAGATTCCCGCAATTATCACGAGTCAACACATGAATGAACGATAGACATGAACCAATAAAAAAACAAAAAACATGTGAAGTAAAAAAGGGTCAAAGAAGACCATCAAGAACCAGCCGAACTTTAAGTACTACTGTACATTCTTTCTCCACAGGCTGCAGTTTCCTTGTAGCTAAAATTATGACTTGTCCAGGAAACTTTTTTTTTGGCCCCTATGTGTTGACTTCTGCAGTTCGACCCCCTCTCTTGAAGGCAAGAAATGGACAATGGTGAGTTTATATCTATATTTATTGTTTACATCACCTTATATTTTACTGTCAAATTTCTACTTCCCCTGGAAACTAATTGTATACTGATCCATCCCCTGAGATTTACTTATTTGCTCTGTTAACTAGTCAGGAAAATGACCTTATGCATTCTTTTCGCAAGATTTCCGGCCTTCGACATAGCTGATTCTTATGTTATGCACTTGACAAAATCAGAGCCTTCAACATATCTTTCTTCTTTTTTTTCTCTTTTTAATTATGTGATTTGGGTTCATATGAAGCCTTGTTGTTTAGTCTAGTCTAGTCTAGTCTTGAAGCATATATTCAGAATCTAACAAAGTGAAATCATCAACAATGGTTAGGGAAACACATGCAAGACAGAGAGAAGGGAAATTCTTTGAAAATGAGGTCCGCCAATACTGTCTCCATTGAATGACTTAGTTTCAGAGTAGAATGAGAACCTCATACTCCTGCACCTGAGAATTCTGAACATGTCAATGTTGTTTATCAGCTATTATATATATTCCTGTAATTGTATATCCCAGCTGCCAACATCGGATGACAATATTCGTAATGTTAGCAATTCATCATATCTATGCCTTTCATCAATGTCGCTTTAAGAATATATCGAAAAAGAAAATGTTTACAGTAAGAACTCATTTGTATATGTTGACAGAAAATTCTTAAACAAAGATTTTTGTTCTTTTTATTTTCTTTCTTATCATCCCTTTTGCTCATAATCAAACCTCAGGTTTGAATTTCGCCATCCTAGCCAGATCATCAACTGCTTCAACCAGGCGATCAAGTCTTGCAACAAATTCAATTAGCAATGAAGTAAAGGTAGCAAGTGAAAGTGCTGCAGTGCTTTCCAGGGCCCTCATTTTTGGAACAAAGTCCGCAACATAATTAGCTCCTGCAGCTTCTTCAAAGGCATCCACCTCTCTAGATGGCCAAGAATATTGCCTTCTTGAATGTTTCCTCGACATCTCCTGATTGGATTCTGTTTGCGACAGAGGAACACTTGCCGAATTCTGGGACGATGGCGGATTCATGGGATATTCATCGGCAACTTTGGTGGTGTCAGCCTCAGCCATTTTCTTAGTTGAGATCAGTAGATATGAATGCATATCTACGCATCGTTGGAGGCGTTCCGTTAAGGTATGAACCTTCTTTAATAAAGGATTACTCCTGAAACTTCTCTGCATATTACTTATATCCTTCCCTAAACATCTAACAAGCTCAACTGCCTCACTTGTGGCATCTTGAATCTCTTTTTGGAATGTGATTCTCAAATTATATGGAGCCTGAAAGACATGCAAAAAAGAATGTTATATAATCATAAAAGCATCATATTTTGATGCTTTATTCCCAGACAATCAGAAAGCTGTTCATCAAAGCTTCCATCTATAGAACTAAACAGTCAGAAGCAAGAATAACTATGTATATCACACTTTTGACCATAATTTAACGGCATAAAGTAAATTTTATTCGGTTATAAATAAATGTTATCGGTCTACCAAATGTGCATTTCAATTCTATATACAAACTCAGACTGAATTAGTGTACTCTTCCCTGTATAAACATTAATTACACATAATCATCTAGTCAATAATCTTTGATTAAGTCATTTATTTTGATTTTATCATCATTTTAATTACTATTTATTTTGATTTTATCATCATTTTAATTACTAATTTTAGCACGTCTCGGAGTGGAAAATAGTAAGAGAAGTGAAAAGGGGAAAGAAAAAAACACCTGAATTTCTGAGTGAAGAACTCCATGGAGTGCCATAACCTCATAAGCACAATACCGCAGAACTGCATCAACTTTGACATATTGTGACCATGGATAAAAGAAGTGGCTGAACTTGCCATGGGGTGGTTCCCATTTAGCTGAATTTGCCTAGAATTGGAACCGGAAAATGTTAGCCTTAATTAATGATTCGTTTTCTTACTTGAAGAAATTAAATGAATGCTTATTATATAAAATAAAATGAATATGAATATGAATACCAGATTTTCCAATTTTGCAGAAGAACCCAAAGTTGATTTACATTTCTTATAAGCTGGTTCATCTGGGAATTCATCTACCACAGTTGTTGAGAACTCTGGATGATTCAATCCATCATCTTCAAGATACTTCTTCACACATTCTAAAATCACAATATAAAAAATAATTCAGTTAAAATTTATGAATTCCCACAATTTCTACATCATTAACTTATTTTCACTGTTTAATTAAATTTTTTTACCTTCAAGTGAATCAGCAACTGAATCAAAGTTCTTTACAAGTTCTTGATGCAACTGTTCCCCAGCCCACATGGGAAAAACTAGCACATTTACTAGAACCGCCACAATTCCTCCAATGGCGATTGAATACAGCCGATCCATGGAAGTTCTTACTGGGTTTCCCATTCGATATCCAGAAACAATTATCAAACAGTATGTGAAGAGGATAACTCGAAAACCATACTCATATGGTACCAGAGATGGCCATTGTTTCAAGAAAGATGTTATGGCTCCTGCAAAATGTAATTATTATACAACTCTTAATCAATCTTAGTGTTAATTAATTACCTTTATAGAGACTTGGTTTCTTAGGATTAATAATTTCGAAGGTGGGTTGGGGGTACATACGTACCGATCAAGAAGATGCTAATCCCTATTATTATGGGTTCTGCAACTCTCCCAGATAGTAATGCTAATTGAGCAATGAGAATAGCTAAGATTCCTGCAAGCAAGCTTCCTAGTGCCCTATTGAATCCCCGGTTGAACGTGGCACCTATGTAAATATGACCAATCACATCAACACATTAATTATTACATATTTACATGGATATGGGAACATGCTGTAGTGCACAAATGTGTTCTACTTACATGTAGCCCATGCAAGTATTTATAATAGAGCCCAAAGTGTATATACACAAGGTACATTTTATAATATTTATGTATATATATATATATATATATACCATAATATTATGATACCATAATATATTTATATTAGTTAGTATGCATTCACATGACTAACACATATAGATCAACTTCACATGAACACAAGCGGTACATGCAACATTTATATATGAACTGATAAATTTCTGCTCGAGAAGGTAAAGATGAGCAGAAACAGGAATTAAACATGACCTCATTGTTAGTGTGCTTTAAAAATTTAAGAGATTAAATATATAAACTTAACAAAAACATGCGTGCATGCTGTCTGATGATGGCATACGTACGTACCGACAGTATATTCAAACATGATGGCAACAGTGAGAAGGGACCAAATAATATTGGTACCAAAGACTTGATAAGGTGCCCTGAATAAAACGAGGAGGGAAACAAGAAGAACAGCTACACCAACTTTTAATGCAAACAGTACTCTATTTTTATCTTCCATGCAAAATCTCCACACCTCCAAAATCCATCCCTTGAATGATATTGATGAACCTTCTAATTTCTTCTTCTCAAGTTCTGGCAACATTGTAACTTTAGTACTACCAATATTGGAAGGGATAGTATTGATCTCGAAACTACCGTTTTTGCCATTCATTCTCCACAGAAGAAACAGAGTGCTTTTTGCCTTGTTATAATTACCCTTTGGGTTTCCCGTAGCTAATATTGTAATTATAAAG
This sequence comes from Echites panduratus, assembly GCA_035221335.1. Taxonomy (NCBI): domain Eukaryota; kingdom Viridiplantae; phylum Streptophyta; class Magnoliopsida; order Gentianales; family Apocynaceae; genus Echites; species Echites panduratus. The sequence goes on from JAWZTD010000109.1 coordinate 1,540,105, forward strand.
TTTAAGATATATATGAAATGAAGTGAACCCTCTTGAGATAACTCTTGTTAAATACTGATGATTTTCTTGCAAGAATTAATGAAATGAGCCTTGATATATATAGCAAGTAGCAAGAGGGAGTATGACAAAAAAAAAAAAAAGATACAATATATATATCTTTTCTCTTTTTTTTTTTTTTTTGTAATACTCCCTCTACTTGCTATATATATATATATATATTAGCTCAATAATAGAAGGAAAGATATATACGTAGTTAAGAAGTTGGATAAAAGATGCTTAACATCAATAATAGTTCATGGAGGACACAGAATTAGAATATATATATATATATATATATAT
>JAWZTD010000109.1:1550134-1575039 GCA_035221335.1 Echites panduratus
TAAATGATACTTAATTACATTATCACTAATCCCACCTTATAATGAATTTCCCTCCAAAAGAGGATTTGGGATAAAATTCAAGGAAGGGTAAAATTATCCAAAAGAGATAATTTTATGATCTTTTAATTTGGATGGAAAAGAACAAAAAAAATTAAAAAACTTAAGTTGACTTATATTTTAAAATGGAGGGAATATTTTATAAGTTTCAACAATTTTTTAATTCCAATTTCTTGTCTTGAATTTTATAGTCTCCTTATCTTCTAACTTTTATTCTATATTGTCTTCTATATGACTGATAATAAATATAAACATAGGTATTTATAAATATATTTTGTTAATAAAATTTAAAAAAAGATATACTAAATTCTAAAGTTTCTTTATGTAAATAGGATAATATATTATTTTATTTGATGATATAGAAGATGAAATAAAATATTCCTAATGAAGAATTATGATTATCCATTGGGACTTGAACATGCATTAGAAAAAATATGTAAAAAAAACACACACACAATCTTAAAAAATTCTCAAATTGAAAGACATCTACTATAACCCTAGTATTGAAGTCCTCAAAAATCAAAATTAAAATAAATAATTTAATTAAATCAAATTAATCAGTGAAATATTAAATTGAACCCTCCTCTCATCGATGCCTAAGTTATTTATTTGATTTAAATTGAAATCAAATTCAATGATTCTAAACGTGATTTCTACCTTACAGCCTGTCCTTTTAAGTTGCCAATTGAAAAAAAAATCGCATTTAGCCATCTTTCTCCAGCTCAATTTTTCCTATTGCTCAACTAACTACCCAATCCAATCCAATCACGTTAAGCGTCAACCGTCAACCGTCAACCGTCAAAAACGTCAACTTGAACACCAGGAAAAATTGAAGATTTTCCCCCAATATGAAGAAAACCTACCACTAGGGTTTTTGTTTGTGTTTCTGATATTAGAAAGGGGGGAAAAAAGATGCAAAAAACCTATGAATTCAATCTGTCCTCTATCTAATAGATTGGGGGGTTTTCATTCTCGAACTGAAATTAATCTCATGCTGAGCTCCAATTTATCTATTGGCATTCGTTCCTTCCCGCAACGCCCACTTCTCTTCAACTCAACCCGTCTTATTAGGGATTCAAAATTTACTCCAAAAACCCAATCATTAGCACCTCTAACCCATTGTTTCCGAACCTCGGATTCCCATTGCAGGCCTTTACGGAAGGTATTTTTTCCATCACAACAGAGTCTTTGCTACTTGGGTTTTGCATTCTATGCTGTGAGCTGATTTTTTCTTTCTTTTAATGTTTTGAATTCGATTGTTTGTTTGTTTTGCTTTGTTTTTATGGGTTTCTATTGCAGAAGTGGAAAATCTGTTGCTTTAGGCATGAGGAATTTCCTTTGGGAAAAACGAATCCTGAGATTGTTGGGGAAGAGGTTCTTAGTGAAGAATTGCAGAAATCTGAAACCGAAAAGCCTACTGTCCCCAATGGAGCCTTGATTTCAGTTCTTGCAAAGGTAGCATTATTGGCTTTGTGGTGTTTCCTCACTGTTATAGGTTTGTTATGACAATCATAATTAGCTCTGGTTGGCAATTTGTTTACTATGGGGAGGACCTTTATATTGTTGTTTAATTAAGTATCAAACTACTCTAGTAGATCTTACTTGATATTGAGGGTTCAAAAATCTACCTTTTTTACTGAATGCCCAAAGCACATTATTGTTAACTGCAGTTTTAGTGAACATAACTTTTCTGCATATTTATTAGTGTCTTTAGTGCTAATGATTGGACCTACGAAATAGAGATTAGCTTGTGAAGCAATGTCAATATTAAATCAAACTCAAAAACTCAGAAACTAATCCTATTTCTACTAGTTTTCCTCACATATTCTTTCTCCTCCTTTCTTTTCTTCTCTTTGGAGAAAGGGAGGGGGGAAGGGGCACAGGTTGGTGGCTTGTACTTATTTTCTATGCCATTCTGGAAGATCATTTTAATGGTCTGCTTCAGTTTTTATCCTCTGGAAAAAGTGGAGGTTCATTACATTTTTTATCTAGGGGAAAATAATTGGAATGTTTTATCATTTCTTTGCAATCTTCAATGTGTGTGACACTTAATGCAGCTTCTGTTTCTTGATTGATAAAGAATCAGATATTAACATATCTTCAAACTATTAGAGTGGGTCCATGGTTCTCTAATGGCGCAATACCATTTCAGGCTGCAGATGCAGTGTGTAGAGTGACTGGGAAACCGTGGACTGTACCATGGACAGCTGAGACCATCATACAGGTGACTCTTTCCCTATTTATCCATTCTTGTGAGGATGTGTGCCAATAAATTCTTCCGTTCCCATAGAATGAGTTACTCTTATACTTAGCCACATACCATAGGAAATAAATACTGTTGTTTCATGATTGCAAAGGATATTTTGGATAAGCACATTCAAAAAATTTTCCCTGTATAGATTATATTTCAAACTGCAGCTTGAATTGGTGAAATCGTTCTGAGGATATACGAGCACCTGCAAAGCCTCCTAGTTGTTGACAGATAATTTGTTTCTGAGATGAAAAGGTTAATCGTTAAGGACTCACTCACATAAGAAAGCTTTTAAAATTCTTTATACAATTTGTACATTATGAACCTGCTGCATGAAACTTCCACGCTGCCAGTCTAGGAGCGTTAAACGCTGTGAGGTGTTCTTTCCCATAAAGAGTACTCTCTATTTACTCAACAAGTCAATACAAGGCAAAACATTTTATCTTTAGTCTTGTTGGATTGATTGCACTGATTTCCCTATTAATGTCTTTTTTTATATGCCTTCTCCTAGTCAATTTACCTTTTTTAACTACCTTTGACCTGTCCAAACTTTTTTAATCTGAGATGTTTCCATCCAATCATTGCTGTAACAGTGTATTGGGAATGGGATGCTTTCATCAATCATTACTGTATTGTCCATCTCTCAATAATGCTACTTACGAGTTTTGCATTATTGCCTATACGCTTAATATTCTTTCCTAAAAATCGTGTGTGAAGCATCTGAAGTTATAATTTTGTTATAATGAAAAAAAAGTTACCTCTGACAACAAGTTGCTATTGTTATACAGGTTACACTCCTTTGGGTTGTCTCATTCTGGTTTGTAGGTTCTTGGATGATTCCATTTGGAGCACATGTGGTGGGTTTCAACAAAGAATCACTAACTTACAGAGGGCAAGCTTTGTTCAGCCTCTTGACTGATGTGACCGAAGGCCTGGCGGGTATTTTAATTCTTCTTCGCTGTTTGTCTAGGTTCCGGCCCCTTCCATCAGATTGGTTTAAATTTAGCCTGAGAGGGAAGTGGCTGTTTGATGTGGTTCTTGGGTGCTTCATGTTTCCATTTGTCAATCGGCTATCACAGTTCAACCTTGATCTCTTGCCAGTCTTGCCTTCAACTCCCGTAACCCTATCAAGTGTAGAGCAGTCAATTGTGGCACGAGATCCCGTGGCAATGGCATTGTATGCATTAGTTCTTGTCGTGTGCGCTCCCTTGTGGGAAGAAATTGTGTTTCGCGGTTTCCTCCTCCCTTCCTTGACCAAGTACATGCCTGTATGGTGTTCAATTCTAGTGAGCTCAGTTGCCTTTGCTTTAGCCCATTTCAATGTACAGAGAATGTTACCACTAATTTTTCTTGGGATGGTGATGGGTATAACTTACGCCCGGTCAAGGAATCTATTACCATCTATTCTCTTGCACAGTCTGTGGAATGGCTTTGTATTCTTAGATTTGATGAAATGAAACTCTATGTTTACTAATTATTTAAAAATCAATTCTTTTGGGGTGTCCTTCTGCAAAGGAAAGGGTTGTGTATAATAAATTATGTTTACTAATTGTTGCCCTATTTCTCTGCACAAATCAAGCAGCAAAAAAATTAATAAAGTTGAGAAAAAATATTATTTGTCAGAAGTGGGATTTGAACCCACGCCCTCGTTAGAGGACCAGAACTTGAGTCTGGCGCCTTAGACCACTCGGCCATCCTGACTTGTATATTTTTTTTACTTCAAAAATTATTATGTATCCATTATAAGTAAAATGCAAATTACATAATACTTTTTACTCATGAAAGTTAAAAATTTATAATGTAATTAGTTGTAAGATTTTGTATGATTATAAATAAATTTTAAAATTAAGAAGTTTGATTATTATTATTTTATACTAAAATTCTATCTAATTTAATAAAAAAGATATTTAATTTTAAAAAACTTAAAATGAAAATGAATATACAATTAATTCTGAACACACGAAATGTCTAAGATATCCTTCTATAGACATATAAGTATTTCGATAACAAAATAAATAATCAAAATATTTTTTATACTAAACAATTGAAATTTAAATTATTGACAAGCAAAACAAAAAATATTTATCCATTTAAAATTAATTAATTAATTATTTAAATATCATTCTGACCTTTCTTTCTCATACCTTCAAGTTAAAGAATCTTTAGCCAAAATTTAATCAAAATTGCCTTTCCCAAAAGCTGACAGGATGATGAATCTAATTTCAAGTTGAAGCCAATCAACAAAGAATGGTCATGTAATAATGCTCTGATCAAATCCTCAGCACACACACAAACACTTTGCCAAAAATAGATATTTCCTGTCCACTTTTGTAAAGAGATAAGATCAGAGGCATAAATGAAATTACCCAAATATGAAGCCCTTCCTGGCTAATAAAGAAGAATATCCAACCGGCCCCACGACCTTTTAGATTCTAAAATCTGATTGGATGATAGAGTCGGCGTATAAGACTAGGACAGTTGGTTGCACTTGCTTTTACACCTGTTGCTGCACGGTCCCAAGTACAGTCCCTCTTACACTAAATTCAAACCCCACCCAACAGTATTAAAACGTTTTTCGCTGTATTGGCAGTCCATCGTATAAAAGATATGCCTGCTGTCAGAAATGTTATGGAGGCAAGTAAAAGAATAACCTGTGATATTAAACATGGAAAAAGTGTTTTTGTATGATATCAAAATTATTAAATATAGATATTTTAAATATTTTGATAGGATAAAAAAATTAAAAATGAAGAAATTTTTTTTTAGAATCAATATATTATAAATGTATTAATGATATTATATTTGATTTTGATTAAATTTTGGTCAAAAAGATTTGATCAAATAGCACTACCCATTAAATATTGAAGAAATATTTTTAAATTAAATTATGGGAGAATCAAGCACAAATGAAGTTAAATTTGTGTCTTTTAAAAATTGAAATATTAACCATTCTTAAAGAGATTATTTACTTTGAAAATTATAATTAGATTAATATTATACGACATAATTTATAAGAATTACACAATAATATTAAAATTTTAAAATAAGAAAAAAATATATTTACAATTTTTAAAAGAAAAATACTCTCATATCCCAAAAATGAGTAATGAGGATACGAGTTATAGATTTTGAATTCAAATTCCATTAACACCTTCTTAAATAGGATTATGTGTGTGCATATAATAATAATAATAATAATAATCATATTCTCTATTTCTATTTATAAATTATTTAAATTCATTTTTTCCACAAATTACAAGTTATTATATGGATTTTTATTTTTTTTATCAATATTATTAATTTTCTTCGTTCTTCCCTCTTTCATTATTAATATTTTTTTAATTTCAACCATGTATTAAAAAAATATTTTATTTTAATATTGAATTTTTTTAATACAAATAACTTATAAAATATAAATATTATAGTTTTTATAATATTTAAAAAAAGACAGCCGCCAAGGAGTTTCGTGGTCTTGTCCGTATCTTTTAACATAGTAATCCATAATCTGTAAGTTTTTATCATGTGATTTATATTTTAAAAAATTGAAAATAAGAAGAAAAAAAAAAAAATCTACCCATCTTCCTTTAATCATGGATTTATTTTGAATATTATTAGGTGCTTGGGTGAATTTGCTCTAAATACTGTTTTAAAAAAAATCTTATTATGCTTTATTATTTTTAATCATTATTAGCCACTTTTATCTAATTTAAGATATATAGTACATAAATTCATAATTTATTGAATTATGAGAATAGTAAATTTATTTTCATTTAAAAGTCAATTTTGTGATTTTAATTTATATAAATGAAAAATAAGGTAATTTGTAAGATATAATATTCTAAAATATCAATATTTTTTTTCCTCAAAAAAGTATTTAATTTAATAGTTTTAAAAAACTATCTCATAATTAAGTTTTAGATAGAATCCATGTTACGGCAGAAATTCCTGTCTGTCACGTAGAGCCCCATGCGAAATTGAGAAAGAATCAGGACCTTTAAAAAGAGCCCCGTCATCACATTAGTGGGACCCATTTGGGTATTTTCCCTTTTGTTTAAAAACTCAAAATCCGATGCCTGATATAGCGGGAACCGACTTCCTATAATAACCAACTCACGGTCCTTTTCCTCTGTTTCTTTCACCTATGAGACCATTTCGCCACCGTGATCCACCCCTCCTCCGCCGTTCATTTTAGTAACTATACCGTAGGGTTCTCCATAGGATTTGTTTATCCTTCTTCTGTTTTTTTTTTTCCTTTTCCTAGGAACTCGATCTTAAGAGTTCTAACTTTTATATTTTGCAGAGGAATCTACTGAGAAAATTTTCCTTCCGGGGGAACGGGTTGAAGATATAGCTGGGAGATGCATACATATTTGGGTAGATGTTAACAAAAGTGGAGAGAATAAATAAAAGATAAAACTGTAACGAACTCAAGAGATAAAGAGAGAGAGTGGCACAGGAAGAGATCATTGGGGGATTTCATGTTTTAAGAGAGAAAAAGGCATCTTTACTTGTTTAGATAATTTTCTGTTCCTTGAGTTTTGTAAAAAGGTTCAACTTTTCTTTGAATTTAACTATCTTGAGAAAGAATCATCTGTCTCGCACGGACTTGCTTAATTTAGTTGAGTAGTATATTAATTTTGGATTGCCTATCTGTGTTTCTCTCGTGTGAGAATATGATTTCTGCATGATTTTGATGGTCTCTTGTCCGTTTCATTAAATCTCGAGTTAGGGGAAAAAATCTATAAAGATTAAATTCTTTTTGTTTGCCTTGCTTGAATTGCTCTGTTTTGCGAGCCATCTCTCTGTTTCTTTGTGTGGAGTGGGAGTGTTTTTTCTTCTTGTATATTGAAAAAGATAAGAGAGTAGAAGTTTGTTTTTGGACTATTGGAAGAGAAATGGAGTCGAAGCACATAATGATGTCAGCTCTGGGAATTGGTGTGGGGGTTGGAATAGGATTGGCTTCTGGGCAGACTGTTAACAAATGGGCAAGAGGCGGTTCCTCTTCCACTGGCGCTTCACCAGAGAATATGGAGAGAGAGCTTCTTAATCTTATTGTTGATGGCAGAAATAGCAAGGTCACCTTCGACCAATTCCCTTACTTCCTTAGGTAACCACCTTGTTTCCCATATTCCTTGTTTCATTTTGATTTCTGGTTCTTCCATTTCCATTTTTAGTACGCTGAATGATTTTTTTTGAATATTCTTTATTCTGTCTATTTGCATCTTTCTGAGTTAATGGAAGGCACTGGTTTTGAAACTGTTCTTCAGAGGAACCGCTTGATCTTGATGTCTGCTGAACCCAATTTGCTTTTGCTAGTTTTATTGGGGTTTTTACTGCAGCACTGACTTTATATCTCTATGTTGCAATCATAGTGAGCAGACTAGAGTTCTGCTTACAAGTGCAGCCTTTGTCCGCTTAAAGAAAGCTGAACTCTCTTATCATACACGGAATCTATCTCCAGCAAGTCAAACAATCTTGCTATCAGGACCTGCTGGTTTGTTATTTTGCAATATTTTTCTTGTTTCTTTGTTTTGCTTGCTTCTTATTTTCTCCTCATCAGCATTTACTTGTTCTGTTTTGTTATCAGAACTTTACCAGCAAATGCTTGCTAGGGCTTTAGCACATTTTTTTGAGTCCAAGTTGTTAATATTAGATACAACTGACTTTTCTCTAAAGGTTAGTTTTCTGCATCACCAATGTTATAAGCTATACTAATGCACTTAATTCGCATGAATGGTCGTACAATATCAGACGTGAAACCATGATTTTTAATCATGTATTGCAATTTTGCCCGTTTTATTTTACAGATTCAGAGCAAATATGGAGCTACCAACAGAGAACCTGTGAGTTCTGTGTACCATTCCATTAGCTTTAGGCCTTGTGGTACTTCTTGTGGAATTCTTTCTCCTTTTCAGGAGAAGAGCTTTATCACTTATAGCTTATCTATATAACATCTATTTCTTGTTTTGAAGTCTCTGAAAAGATCAATCTCAGAAGCAACATTAGGGCGAATGTCTGAAATGTTTGGATCCCTTTCGATACTTCAATCTAAGGAAGAAGTAAAAGGTGTGGATAATCTTTCTTTCTAATCAAGAAGAATTCTAACTGTTATAATGATATCATTGCATGTTTCTTTGCAATGATATCATTGCATGTTTGTAGTTCTTCTGTTCTGAATACATATATGATGTTTACATTCATCCAAATACATCACTCTCCCTCCTACTATTCCATTTTGATCTCGAAGATCTTCCTTATTTTGATATGTATATTTGAGCGCAAATAATTTACGCACTTAGTCCTGACAGACTCATCATGATACCTGGAGAGGAACATAGGCTGTTTTAAGTGAAATCTGCAATTTGTGGTTAAGTTATCCAACTTCAAAATGTACCTTTTGCATGCATGTCATTAAGTAGGCGTTTCTTGATATTCATCAATCGATTATCCTTTCCCCTTTTTTTCCCCTGCATCATCAAGGAGCTCTATTGCTTCTGTTCTGCTTTAATGTTGACACACTTTTTTTCTTAATCACATCATTCTTTCGTATCGCAGGAACATTGCGTAGACAAAGCAGTGGAGTTGAGTTAGCATCAATGTAATAATAACCTGCTCCATTCTTGGATGCTGAAGTTGAGTTTGTTTCTGTCTTTTAATTTGGCTGCTCCTCTAATCTGTAGGGGAATGGAAGGCTCCCTAAATTTTCCTAAACTTCGGAGAAATGCATCTGTATCTTGTGACATGAATAATCTTTCAAGTAGCGCATCTACCTTGACAGGTTGTTTACAAGGTTATATTGACCTTTAGGGGTATTAAATCATAGTATTTCTGATTGATTAATTGTGAACTGAATATTAACTTGCATTTCTGATTTTTTAAAATCTTATTCTTGAATTCCTTTTGCAGCTCCAATGAAACGTACAACAAGCTGGGCTTTTGATGATAAGCTTCTTATACAGACCCTATACAAGGTCTCATTTGGGAATGAACTTCTCATTTGTAGTTTGTGCTATTTTTTGCTGCAATGCTTTGAATGATTTTATTATCAGAAGCTCATAGGTTCAACTTCTTCTTGAATATTCTGCTGAGCTACTTACTCTTTCAGGTTTTATCTAAAGTATCAAAAACCAGTCCCATTGTCCTGTATCTGAGAGATGTGGAGAAACTCCTTTGTAGATCGGAAAGGCTGTATATCTTATTCCAGAAGATGTTGAAGAAGTTGGATGGACCAGTGCTGATCCTTGGTTCAAGAATTGTCAATACTCAACTTGACTCAAACGAAGTAGATGAACGGCTTTCTTCTGTATTTCCTTACAATATTGACATTAAACCACCAGAAGATGAAACCCATCTGGTGAGTTGGAATAGTCAACTAGAAGAGGATATGAAAATGATCCAATATCAGGACACCAAAAACCACATTGTTGAAGTACTTGCTGCTAATGACATTGACTGTGATGATTTGGGGTCAATCTGCATGACAGACACAATGGCCCTCAGTAATTATATAGAGGAAATTGTTGTCTCAGCAATCTCATATCATCTGATGAAAACCAAGAATCCAGAGTACAGAAATGGGAAACTTGTTATTTCTGCCACAAGGTAAAAATTTATTTCCTTTCTTTTTTCTGTTCATGTTTTATTTTCCTGCATTTTTTTTTTTTTTTTGTATTGGTGAAGTTTACTGATTTATTGTTTTGGCCATGAACTAGTTTGTCTCGCGGATTGAGCATATTTCAGGAAGGTAAATCTCAAGGAAAGGACACCGTGAAGCTTGAAGCAAAAGCTGAAATGCACAAGGTTGTTATTAGTTGAATTCTAAACATGAAATAAAAGAGCACCTGAATATGTCAACATAACACCTATGTCTTTGCATGATTAGGACACAAAGAGTGAAGTAGTTCCCGACACAAAGCCAGATGTGAAAACTGGAAGCACGGCTCCGGAAAGCAAAAATGAAGCAGCTGCACCTGGGAAGGATGCTGCGGTTCCAAAAGCTCCAGTACGTCTAGTGATAGTTATATTATCTCCGCGGTGCACTTGTTTCTATCTCATGATTGCAGTCGTTACTGCTAAGTAATTCTTTTTGAATCCAGTATTCAGAGTTTATGAATATGCAAGAAATGATATAAATTTTACCTTCTGTGGGGTTTAATTTTTGATCTTGAATTGGATCAGGAAGTTCCTCCTGACAATGAGTTTGAGAAGCGTATAAGACCAGAAGTTATACCAGCCAGTGAGATTAATGTGACATTTGATGACATTGGTGCAATGGATGACATTAAAGAATCTCTTCAAGAACTGGTAATGCTTCCTCTCAGAAGACCTGAACTCTTTAAAGGTGGCCTTTTAAAGCCATGTAGAGGGATATTGCTGTTTGGACCTCCTGGAACGGGAAAAACCATGCTGGCCAAAGCCATAGCAAGAGAAGCCAGGGCTAGTTTCATTAATGTCTCGATGTCCACCATAACTTCAAAATGGTTTGGTGAAGATGAGAAAAATGTTCGCGCATTGTTTACTCTTGCAGCTAAAGTATCCCCAACGATCATTTTTGTGGATGAAGTTGATAGCATGCTTGGACAGCGGTCAAGAGCTGGGGAACATGAAGCCATGCGGAAGATAAAAAATGAGTTCATGACGCATTGGGATGGATTATTGACAAAACCAGGGGAAAGAATTCTGGTTCTTGCTGCAACCAATAGGCCATTTGACCTTGATGAAGCAATAATCAGACGATTCGAGAGAAGGTATACTGCACTTAATTATTGATGCTACGACTTGTTACTTGAAAAAGAGTGAGAGTTAGGATATGATTGCAGAGGCCATAACATTTTATTCAATACACATTATACCTTCTCTGTTCTTGTCCTTTTCTGGTGTGTTTGATGCTTATTCAAGAATTATATCTTATGAAGGACATCTTCACTTAAATCTTTTTTCCTATTTCTATCAGGATCATGGTTGGTCTACCATCTGTGGAGAACAGGGAAAAGATACTAAACACTCTCCTGGCAAAAGAAAAAGTGGACAAGAGGTTAGATCCCAAGGAGCTAGCCACTATGACTGAAGGATACACTGGAAGTGACCTAAAGGTTGTACACGACTCATCTTTTTTTTCCCCTTTTTTGTCACAAAAATTCAGTTTCATCGTCCCTTAGGAAACATTGAATTCGTGTTGGCTTTTCAAAAAGGGGAAAGACTAGGATACCTTCTCATAAATGGATCGGTGTTAGAAGCTTTAATTATAACTAAATAAATGAATCTTGACAAGTAAAAAGCAGCCAGCAAAGGAAAAAATTAATTTTATTAGTGTTTCACGACTTTATTGTTCCTGTTTTCAACATGGATTGTAAAATTTTCAACTACATACTGTTTTTTGGCAGAACTTATGCACAACTGCTGCTTACCGGCCAGTGAGAGAACTAATACAGCAAGAAAGACTCAAGGATCTAGTGAGTGCATGATCTGCCTCTTTTAACTTGTGAATATTTATATTTGATGCATGGATACATTTCCTCGCTAGGAAAATAGGTAACTCAGCAGTTCCCAATGTTTTCCAGGAGAGAAAGAGAGCAAAAAGTAAGGAAACCTCTGAAGATGGTGCAGTTCAGGAAGGGAGAGAAGAAAGAGTAATTACCATCAGGCCCTTGAACATGGATGATTTCAAGGAAGCAAAGAATCAGGTAAACATTAACACATCCCTCGATTCTTCTCCTTCCAAGATTAAATTTTGACACATTTTGGCAATCTCTTGTTTAAGGTTGCTCCTAGCTTTGCTTCCGGGGGATCTGTAATGGGCGAGCTGAAACAGTGGAATGAATTATATGGAGAAGGAGGTTCAAGGAAGCAAGAGCAGTTGTCTTACTTCCTGTAGAAACTAAAAAGGAAGCATCTATGTTTGTTGTCAGTAGAAGAGTAGAGAAAAGACCGAAAGTTCGGTAATAGTTCAGCTAATCTCCATATGATGCATTTTGACAAGCTTTTATTTCGTTTTTGAAGGTTTGATGAGGATTGGGAACTGTTGTTTGATTTGTACTAATGCATATTGCACGTGTCTTGAACTGATCTTGGGGATCCAGAATCTGCTACCGATGCTTCCTTCAGTATCTTGGATTTTGTCGAGCTGGGTTCGTACAATGTCACAGAAAGTTTTGGCGTACTGAAAGAAAACTGTTGCCGTGTGATCCCCACAAAGATAAAGAACTTACTCATAATAAATTGCGTTTTTCATGGAAGTGTCGAACATTTTCTTTGAAACTCAGGTCTTTCATCACAGTACTGTTGGGGCTTTTCCCCCCAGGCAATTAGCTAATGGTACTTCCCCTTTTTGGATGGTCTAAACTTTCAACTCCATTCCCAATGATATTCCTAATTTAGCACTTTCTCCCATTCCTTTGTCCATGAACACAGCTGTTCTGCTTCTGTACCATATATCCCACATTATGGACTAACATGCACATTAGAATTCCAAAAATATACCACAAATATACGGGAATTTACAGCACCATCGTCGAGTCATGGAAATTTTTAGGCCAACATAAAAAGTAGACACAAAATTAAAGCAACTTTCAACAGGTAAATGCATCAAAAAGTATGAAAGATGATGGTCACATAGAACCAGCTATGGATCTACCAATTCAGCTCACAATTCTTAGTCCTTTTTCCTATCTTTCAGCGGTCCGCGAGGGATTTTGCTCAGCACCTTTTCATCAAATACTGCATACTGCTTCTTGAATTCTGCAAGTGCCTTCTCAACAAAGGCGTCAATATGGTCCTCGTATTTGTCATAGAGAACAGGAACAGTATGGAGAACCACAACAGCTGTTTCCAAAAACATTAACAGAATTAAGATTAAGGCCTCTATTTAAAAAAAAAAAACTCTATCCAAATATACGTCTAACTGAATTCGATTCCCTGACCTACCCCATTGGGTGGTCACTTGAGCTAGCCGAGTGGTTAGATTAAGACCACTATTAAAATACCTTCTCGACTGATTTTGGGTAATGAGAAATGAGACTTACCTATATAGAAAAGAGTTAAGAAATCACAGCAGCTGCCCAGGAATGATATGAACCATAATCCAGCAATTACCTGTTTCAGCAATGAAAGTCGAATCGTGCCCATCAAAACAAAAAATATAGAGGTTGCCAGAGAGAAAACTGCATATGGCAAGCAAATGCATTTATTTGCAAATATCAAATTGGCAATTGTAGATATCAAACCCACAGGATTGGCATTCCCCCACCCCCCCAACCTCTCCAAGGAAAGACATTTCAAATTGACCAGTAATTCTATTATTATTCAAGATCCAAGAACATACGAAAAGAAATTGCTTGAGATCCCTTCCTGAAGCAATCTCCCTCAGAACTGAAAATCCCTGATTGATTGTGATCCTCAAATCAGATGCAAACTGTAAAACAGGCTTCTCAGGTATAGAAACTTCTGGAATGCGAGGTGGAGACCTGAATAGGAAAGTGGTAAGCAAATGAACCCACATAAATAAGAATGATCCAAATTTCGGCAAAACAATAACAACTTACTTGTTGATGAAGGAGCTAGCATTGGACCAGAGGAACAATACAGCCAAAACAAGCATCAAACCATGGCAAACCAAGGTCAGCAAATGGTATTCTAAAATTTCAAACAGAATCCAGATAGCTGTGGCACCGCCAAGGACTCCTGCTGATATTTTCTTGTTCCTCCACATAAACACATCAGCAGCTGCATAAACAGACCAGTAAGGTCACATTATAGATAGTGTATCAAGAAGAACTCTTTTAACCAGTTTTTATTACCATTTCGCTGGAAACTTCAGCTACAAAACTTTGATGAGAACACAAAAGCAAAATTATAATTGGAAACCTTATGGAGCCAAAAAAAGTTACTTTTTTATAGAGCCAATCCTACCGTCTTTTGTGTTAAATACTAAACAAAAGGTATCATCTTTACCACTATAACAGTGCATAGCTTTACCCAATCAATTTCAACTTGTTTCTATATTTTCTCTCCTAATAGATCCAGATCCCCTATTGAGCTAAAATACAGCACTGAATTTTCATCCTTTCTTAAATCAAGAACGGAAACCCAGTCTTCCGGAAATCATTTCAAGTAACCCAAAGACAACAAGAAGGAAAAAGACAATCCCAAATTTTCCATTTTCCAGTTAAGTCAAAAAAGAAGAAGAAAGAAAGGAACAAAGTTCTCCCTCCATTTTCAGCCAGGGTAAAAACATTCCATTAAAAGAAAGACAAAATCAACAGAGAAAATGAAAAAAAAAAAATCAGAGGGAAAGCGAGATAAAATAAAGATAAGAAGTTACGTTTGCCACCGCCCAGGACTTTGTGAACAGGTTTGTTTCTCCCGAACAGGCGATAAATCTTAGCCTTTAAGGGTGACTCCCTTTTGTCATCATCAGAGTCTGAAGATGATGATGAAGACGATAAAGAACGCTTATGGGATTCAACTTTGTCACTCAAATTCTCCATCACAGTCTCCACTTTAGACTCCTCCCCATGATCCGCCATCACTGATTCTTGTTATTCCAAAAAAAAAAAACACCTTAAAGAAAAGTGAAAGCAAACAAAAGAAACTGCTAAACTCCTGCTAGAATCAACAAAAAAAAAAAAAAACAGAGAAAATAATACAATTCAGAAATTATAAGGATTAAAGCCGGGTTTTTCTAAAGGGTAACAGCTGAATAGAAGAAAAAAATGAAAATCTTGTCGGTCTTTTATGGAGAGTGAGATGAGACTTGCCGATTAAGATATGGCTGCAACTGAAATATAAACGAAATTGGAGCAATTGGCATGAAATCGAGAACGTTGATGGCGTTGAGATTGAAAAGGGCGGTACAAGAGACGATTGGATCTATACATAGAAGTTACTCGAAGCACGGGGGATAAGATGGGGATTTGAACAATAGAAGACCATCCACCATATTTTTCTTTTTCCTTTCTTTTTTAAAAGAGTGAGATTTAAAAAAAATAATAACTGGGTTTTAATTAATGTCAAATTTAATATCATTATTTTATTTTTTTTAATTAGGCTCATACACAAAATCAATATATTTAACTCGAGAATATCACTAAATTTTAGATATAAATAGATTAATATATATTTTTTATTCCAAGATTAGCCTCTCGGGCCGGCGTGTCGGTATGGTGTGACTATATAAATAATGATGGTTTGATGAAAGACAGGTGGAAGAAGTGCGACTGTGGTGGGCGTGGTGATGACGCAGTACGTACCGCCTCCGTTTTATCATTGTATATTTTTCATGTATATAAAAAAAAAAAGGCATTTATTTCATTTTTAAAATTATATTCTTTTCTTTTAACAAAATTAGTTAGTCCTAACTTTTAAAGTTAATTTAAAAATATGAAATAATTAATATTAAAATTTCAAGATGCAAATAAAATTATTCAATTTAAAAGAAAGAATATTATTTTTTTACAAAATTTTGTCTAATGAAAAGTCAATCATAACTTAAGCTCAGTTTCCAATTATTGAATCGAACTAAAGATATTATTAACCCTCATTTCATAATATAATAAATTATTCTCAATTTTATCTAAGTTAAAAAAATAATAAATATATTTATTATGTTTAAAATATTTATTATATTTCTTATTTATAATTATAGTTATATTTTTTATAATAAATAAAAATTGATATTAAATAGGAGATAAAAAGAAAAATAAATATAATAAATATATTATAAATTATAAAATGATATATATAATAAAATAAATTAAAAAATTAAAACAATTTATATTTTGAAATGAGGAGAATATTATTATTATTATTATTGTTTGATGTAATAATGTTGACTTGTAAATCCTTAGCTATTAAGAAAAAGAGAAAAAAAAAAATTGCAGTGTAGCGTAGACAGCCTGCCACGTATTATGATATTGTTAATTGAATCCAGTAGAATCTCATTTTGCTTGGTTGGGACACACGTTACCTGGGCTTGGCCCATATATATAAATAAATATATATATATATATATATAAATATATATATAATTATAGTACAAAAAGCTAGATATCGAACTAGTGGTCTCGGATGGATACATGGATATAATGAATTAGTGTTAAATTTTTAATAATTAAATATGAGTAAAATGCCCATTTTAGTACTTTATTTAGTCGGATAGGTTTATAACTTTTATTTTATCTTTTTAGAGCCTATAACTTTTTTTTGTATAACCAGATAAGTCATTTTTACCTATTTTTTTAACTTTCAAACCAAATAAACTATTTCTTTTTTAACTCGTAAGGATATTTTAGTCTGTTCATTATATCGAATAATTATAATCGATTTAAATTAAAAAAATCTAGCAAATATTTTATTTACATATCTAGTTGTGATAAAAAGTGTTAAAAATATTGATCAAAATCGGATTATAAATGAAGATAAGGTTGAATTTTTTAATTTCAATCGATTAGAAGAGGTTGATACAGTGAACATATTAAAATACCCTTAAAGATTAAAAAAATGGTTTAATTTATCTGAAAATAAAAAAATAGGTGAAAATGACTTATATGGTTATAAGAAAAAATGTTGTAGGATCTAAAAAGATAAAATAAAAGTTGTGAACATGTATGACTAAATAAAAATATTATAGTACTAAAATGGGGATTTTACCTTAAAGATAATAGTTAATTTTTTTAAAAAAATATTAAATTTGTTTTAATATCCTTAAATTTTAAAATATAAAAGATATTTTTTAAAAAATTATTAAAAATTTAATTTTTTAATTAAAAAAAAATAAAACATTGCAAAGTTATTTTTCATCAAAAATCTCTAACCTTTTCATTTAAGTTTCTCCTAACTCCTCCAATTAAACCCTTGACATTCTTAAGATCTAAAACATTGCAAAGTTAATTTAAGGAAATCTAAATGGAAATTTATGGTTTAAAAAAAAATTGGAAGGGTTGAAAGCTAGGAATTTTGGAATGGTTAATCATATGTGCGCTGGTGAGAGTCAATTAAGTGAGATGGTGGGAAAAATAACCATCTCATCACGTCACATATCGAGATGAGATAACTATAGGTCAATTTGTCATGTAACACTACTAGATGAACCATCCCACCATTAAATTGGTGCATAATTGCACCACCCCCGTCACACCACACCTCAAGAATGTATCATTTCATCACTTCAAAATATTTTTTCCTTTTTCTTCGTGAGCTATTTTCTTATTAAAAACTCCTTAGCTCTCTCTATCCCTACCCAGTGAGATGATCTAAACCATGTGAAATGGCGAAAATATTGGGTTCTTCAATCATCCCATCAACAACTGGTGTACATGCATTCCAATGTTGGTGACATTTGCTTATCTATTGAAGTTAAAATAATGGCCAAAGGAGGATTGTCTTCCCTTTAATCCCTCAATTATTTGAACAGCTATTATTAACTAATCAAACAACCGCATAAGGACAAGGCATTAACATCCAAACACAAAATTGCTCCAAATGTTATTCTTGAGTAAAGACTAAAGAGTCATGAAGCCGAATTAGTTTCATTGAAAATAAGGATACTTCTAATTAATATGCATTGAAAGGGCATGACTCAATGGTTATAAGGTGAATCTTTTATAGTTTTAAGAGGAAGAGTCGATGTGTGTATATAAGTTTGATCCAAATACTGCTTATAATATTTTTATTTTTTAAATTGCTAATTAATATAAAAACGTCATAGACTATTATGTTTTTTCAATGGTAATTACTAATAATTGACTTGCATGCATTTTTAAAAAAATTGACTCAGATAATTTTTAATAAAAATTTAATTAAATTAGAAATAAGATATTCAATTTTAGACGACTAAAAATATAATATGAGACATTTAACAAGGAACTGCGTATAGTTTTGAAATATTGTCTACGTGTCAAGTACCAAGAATTAGTGAAAATATTATTAATGATGGTTTCATAATATTAACATCTCATAAATCTAATAATATTAATGTATTTTTTCACAATTGGAATTTAGTTTTGGAGAAGGGAAAATAAAGGAATTCATTTACCATATTAGTAGTACCCATCCCAAATAAAAATATGAATGGAGGTGGGGGTAATAGGAAATAGCCCAACCAAAACCTAGTCCAATTATGTAGAATTAAAATCTAAGCCCGGTCCATTGTGTTCCCCAAATTGATCGCTTCATTCATCGCCTGAATCTTGCACTCATGAAAGAAAGACCATTCTAAAACCCTCGTCTTTCGCCATCTTCGATCTCCCTTCGCCTGTCTTTCTCTTTCAGACAGTGAGGAAGGTGAACACCAGAAAGGGAAAAAAGGTTGTAAAAGTAGAAAAACTGCTTCATCAGTCCAAATGCTGATCCGGAGAACACTGGTGTCCAGGACTCTCCATCAGCAACTCCGTCACCTCAGTCAATCAGCCGCCGCAGCTGTACTTCAAGACCCTATCGAAACTCCGGTTGTGCAACCGCTCAGATACCTTCCGGGCTTTCCAACACCTGACCCCAGATACGCAGAAACCATTTTTGCTGTCCCACGCGGCAAGAGTGGGAAGAATATTAGCGCTAAAGAAAGAAAAGTTGGTAGGGTGCCCAGTATTGTCTTTGAACAAGAAGATGGCCAACATGGAGGAAATAAGAGGCTTATTTCTGTACAAAATAAGCAGATGAAGAAGCTTGTAGGCTTACTGGGTCGGTCATTTTTCCTGTCGAGATTGTTTGATCTTGAGGTCCGACCTGAATTTGAGTCAGATGAAGTTGTCGAGAAAGTCCGGGTTTTGCCCAGATTGGTATGCTATTGCTTCCGCTTTTGTTGTCATTCCCAATGTTGTTGGCTTTATTTTTTGATAATGAGCAAGGTTGGCAAATGTAATAAAGCTGATGTACAAGATTCTAACTTTTTTTTAGGTTTCTTGAAATAATTAAAACGATTGTTTATACTGAAATTCATGGATTTCTTATGTAAAGATCAGAAATTTGTCAATATTTCAGCTGAAACTCAAAACAATGAGAAGCTGTTTGAAATTTATTTCAGGAAGGTTAATCCTGATGACACTGTATGCAGGGAATATGGTACTCTAGCTTTTAGTCTCACTCTTATTTTCTCTGTTGTTTCTACTCATCCTCCACCTTCAGTTATCCTAGCTACTTCAATATTGAACGGCCTGTGCTGCATTCTTCAGTTCATATTCTGATTGTATCTTAAGTAGTACTCACCTTTCCCCCCTAGCCCCCCCCCCCTTTTATTTGGGGTTGATGAGGCAAGATGGTTGAAAGGGCACGGAAGGTTGTTGAAGTACTATTTCTATCATTCTAGCCAATCACTTGCTATTGCCATTTAATACGCCCAGTATTAAATTTTCCATCAGGTCAAGCAATTTCAGCATTAGGTTGCAGAAACATTTTGAGACTGAGATAATTATTTTAACTGATATACTTATGGAATTTTAGGCATTTTGTAGATTCGTGCTTGTTCTTGTGTTATGTTTTTGTTGCTTGAAAAATGTGATAACTAAAAACCGTTTGCAAATATGAATTGTTAAGCTGTAAAATGTTAATTGGAGCATATGTTTCTTTGGGATTTATCTTGTGTATAGTTTATTCTCAAGAAATAGGATATAATGGATGATCTGCATTTTTCTGGAAATAAAGTTTAGATGTAGAAAATTGTGGATAACTGCAATAACCTATTCGATTTGGATAAATTTCTTTCTACTAAAACATATCATAACTATCCTTCCTTTTCTTGCCATCAGCTTCATCTGCATGCTGGCACAGATGCAGTGCTTAATGTCACCTTTATAAGGGCTCCATCAAATGCTCTTTTGAAGGTTGATGTTCCCCTTGTGTTTAGAGGAGATGATGTATCTCCTGGTCTTAAGAAAGGTACAAACAACCTTGTCAATTTTAGCTTATTTGTTAAAGAGTGGAGGTATTCTTACTTTCTTAAAATTTCTGATGTCTATGTATCGAAAGAAAAGTCAAATATGTGTTTCTCTTATAGCATTTCCCTTAGGTAGCCTCTCATGCAGATTCTATTTGATGTCTTGAGTTATCTATTTGTAAGGCTAGGAATCATGTGCCTTTTCTTTCTACTTATGAAATGGCTAATTTTTTATCTGATTGACTTGGTTGTTGATGCTAGAAATACTATATTTAGAATTGTTTTCTATATTACTAAAGTTGATCTGTTCAATTCCCTTTGTCCTATGTTCACTCTCTTTTGATGGCATCAAGCTATATGTGACATATCTATCTCTGGCAGGTGCATATTTGAACATTATCAAGAGAACTGCTAAATTCCTGTGCCCTCCAGATGTGATGCCTCCATATATCGATGTGGATTTAAGTGAGTTGGATGTTGGCCAGAAGTTTACAATGGGCGACCTGAAAGTCCATCCAGCTTTAAAGCTTATTCAACCGGAGGAGCAACCTGTTTGCAAGATTATGGGAGCAAGGGTGTCTGACCAGAAAAGGTCGAAGTAATGACCTTTCATCTGAATAGAGTCCTTTCGTCCTGAATTTTTGGACTTGTTAGTTTTTCCATAGCAGTGTAAGCCCCTCCAATCGAGTTTACGTAAGGACTTTCAAGTTGAGGATTTTTGATGAATCATACCAAGGCATAGGATTACAGTGTCATAGATCTTTTTGAGGTTTGGTGGAAGAAATTGATATTTGCCCATTAAGCAATGGCAAATGAGAGTGGCAGATGACATTTTGTAGACAAAACGGTACAATGTATTAACATTCTCTCCTTTTTATGGCCTTCTGTACATGTGTTTTAGGGTGATTCCTTGCTAAAGATGAAGTTAATAATGGATTTTTACTGAGGTCATAAGCTTTCAAGATTTCATTTGCCAATATCTCTCCGATTTTATCGAAAGTTAATTTACATCATCCAGTAATTGTGAATGAGCCGACAAGAAGACAAACAGGGAACAAGAAAATATGAACAGAGGCAATTTTGAACCTGGAACTCAAAGCTAGTAACCCAGTACATGTCCATTGCAAAAGAATTTCTGAACATAAAACTGAAGTGCAAAACCAAAAAGTATCAAGCTTAATGAAGGCCAGATATTTGTATATAATTGTCTCAATGGAATATGTTGAGGATACAAGTTAGCTGCAAAGGAAAAAATACCTTTATTGCTCAAGAACAGACATTATGGAAAGTCCAAACTGTAGTTACAATGTTGAATAAGTAAAACCTATGAAAGATTAATTGGTTGGCCACAAAGTTGTTCCAACTCGCTCTCTAAAACTTTAAGTAAATTCGCCTTCGTTCGCCGGTAAACCCAAGTTTCAGCATCTTGATCCCAATCAAACCTTGATGGTCCACTGTAAATAGATTCAAATGAATCCAAGGAACAAAAATGAAGAATAAGATCCATGATCGTGTTATTCGCAATCACAACAGCAAAATAAATAGTGAAAAGGCTATATAGTAAAATGAATCACTCTATCAATCTTGAGACTAAAATCACAAGGACCGAAGGCCCTGATGAAACTAACATAAGAACAAGGCACTCTTGATCACAAGGAAATTAAATATTGACCGATGAGAATATGTGAGAAACAGATTATCATGATTATTGATCCTATTTGAAATTCAATGGCAAAAAAATAGTACAAATTCCCTGCATATGACAGAATGTATCACAGAAACTTAATAAACGTTAAATTTGAACAAATAAAATGTTAAATGCATTTGACAGCGCTCAGTACAAATTCCT
The DNA here is from genome assembly GCA_035221335.1 of Echites panduratus. NCBI lineage: Eukaryota > Viridiplantae > Streptophyta > Magnoliopsida > Gentianales > Apocynaceae > Echites > Echites panduratus. The sequence continues at coordinate 1,572,158 of JAWZTD010000109.1, forward strand.
CTCAGAAAACAGATGTCAGAACAAGTGCATAATGCAGACATGGAGCTACGAAAGTAAAAACCAGTCTTGTAGAGTCATGGGCAACATAATAGTTCGAAATACTATTAGTACCTGACAGGAGATGACATCCAAATTTGTCGGTTAGGTGTTTGTTTGTTTATAACATATGTTCCCAAATCACCAAGCTTCACCGTCAAGACCTCATTCTGCCAAATTTAACAGTCTTAAATAAAACAAGAAAACATCAAAGAGAACTATCCAACTGAATACTCTTGATCATTCTTACCCCGTAATCTATGTCAAAACCATCAATATCTACAGAATCACCATATTCCTGTAGTGTGAGAAAGAAAATAAAAAAAGGAATAAGTTCAATACAATGAAAAAGAATTGGCCAAGAGGGGGCACAACTGAACTTTTAGAGTAACGAAAATGCAGAAAACTAAGCCATCCACAGTGTCATCAAATTAATTCATTAAAGTAGCTGTTACAAAAAGAAATATGGAACTACCTCTATCTTCTCTAGAAGTTCATGAATGGTCCGATCAGCCAATTTATGAAACTGATCCTCCTGCAATATCGACCTGTAAATGGGTTATTTTATCAGAAAATCACAAAAAAGGCATCTCTCTCCAAACCACCTCTAGGTTTTAGGATGAAAGGAGCTTGCTTATCCACATGCTAAATAATAAAGCTAAGATTATGCAAATATCTCTGATGTTCTAAATGTCTTGCAAAAGAGAGAAATGGTAGATGTTTTTATGACAATATAAGATCACTGCAATTATATTTTCAATCTCGGGAATTCCTCAGCTAAGAAACCAAAGCTTTTGAGTAGCATCATTCTTTATTCCATTTTTAACAACCATGTTCCCGATATAAAAAACTAAAATGTCCAAAAAAACCAAAAATTTCATCTTTTTGAATTCCTTTTCTCCCATACAAAGAAGTAACAGCCAGCCAATGGGCAGAAAAGTTTAGTTTTGGTAGCAAAGTGCAAAGATTTCAAGATTTCGGTTGCAAAGTGCTAAGCTTTTTAGCAAAAGTGTCAATTAAGTCACCAATTTAAACTAAGCTCCTCATCCCTATTGTTTCGCAAATATGGCTTTCATTGTATTCTTCTTTTGCTTGTCCTATACTCCCAGAAATAGCATTGTAATCCAAAAATTTCCCTCTAGCCATTTCCCTCCTAACTTCCCACAATGTTAAACCAAACTAATTCCTCAACCCTTTTCTTCCCACGAGAACATAAAAAACACAGAATAGGTGTACATACCAGTAATCAATAGTTGTAGGGCCTTGACCATTATCTTCAGCTGAAGGACTGCTGCGAGAACAGAAGCTTCTGGAGCAAAAATCATTACAAGGGTTTAAAACAAAGGGCTCTGGAACAAAATCGCCAGAATCAAGAAGGTATCTTGAAGAAGGAAGATAAGAACACAAAACAGAATCTTGAACTGAGATTGATTTAAAAAACTGAGGTTTCAAAGCTCTCCATGTCGAGAAGGGTCTTCTTCTTGACAGCAGTTGCTTAAGAGGAGAAGCCATGTACTCCTTCCTTGCTTCTTCCTCGCAGATTCTTGAGACCGGTGTCTTTGCAAGTACCCTGCCCATGTAATTCAATGGGCCTTAACACATTCCTACTCAATAGCCCGGCTATTTGGGTTTTACTAACCCCTTTGGTCTCAATGTTTTTCTGGGCCTAAGATTCAAATCAGGTCGTCCCGTAGTTTTACAATTCTTATTATTATCCTGTGACTAATTCTTTTTTTTTTTTTAAATCTATATATAATTACTTGGATTTTATCCGGATTTACCTAATGGATAATAATTAAGTACTCAACTAGGCTACTGGCCAGTAAGTTTTGTGCCTAATTCTTACCCCTTTGTATATTTTTCTTTCCTTTTGACTCAATTACAACTAAACAAAAATTAGTACATGAGTTTTCACCATCGGTAAGAATTGTAAAATTAGAATTTAGAACAATCTATAAAAGAGTTTAGTGAGGTAAATGACTTTTTAATCTAATATAAAAATTAAAAAAATAAATTTATTGTTCATAATATCGAGGTGAGCTGAGATTTGACACGGACACCACTTAAAAAAAATCTAATCTAATTTCATAGTAATTAATAGATTTTAGTCAAATGGGAGAATGTTTTGATCAATTCAAGATCAGTGGCATTCTATTCTATTAATTATTATCTATAGTAAAGGAAGGCAAAAAGATCGTGAAAAAATATATTAAACAAATTTAATCTTCAGAAACTTATCGAAATAAAAAGAAAATCATATTTTAAATTCTTTATATATTTATATTTATATTTATATAAAGGAAGTGGTGAAATACTAAATCTAGCTTGTAAAACACTAATTCAAGAACCATTAATTAATTCTTGAAATTTATTATTATTTTTTCTTCAAATGGCAGACTAATTCAGAAGGTGAGAATGTAGTTTTCTTATGATGAGAAGGCAGTTTTTCTTATGGAAAATAATCTTTTTTTTTTAAAAAAAAATTATTTACCAAGTTTTTATAATTAGACTTAAAAAGGGGCTTAATAGGACATAATTCTCTATTTAATCTCGATTAAAATAAGAAAATTGGATAAAAACATTATAAAATGAGTTAAAGAGAATGAAACTAGCTATCATGAAGATTAAATTCAAGAACAAAAAAAAATCTAATTTAACTATCATAAAAAATATCATGATCTGCCCTTCTTACTGCAGCACTATAAATATTATCCCACTTAGTAGCTAAACATTGTATATATTTAATCCAAAAAATAATGTTATGTGATAGGGTTTTTACTATAAAACTTAGCAAACATGCAATATTAATTCTCTTGATAATTAATTTACCACTGATACTATTTTTA
>JAWZTD010000109.1:1594390-1608005 GCA_035221335.1 Echites panduratus
ATGTTTACTTTTTATATAAAACTATTGAAATAACTCTATTTATGCCAATATTAATTTTTGACAATTGTAAACGTGTGTCAAAAAAATTCTATCACAAAATAGTCAAATTATAGTAATTATGTCTTAAAATCAAGAAAACAAATATGAAAATATATCAAAATTCAGAATCAATTTCAAATACATAATATTATTAATATATGAACATCAGAATATAATTACAAAGTAATTAAATAATAAGGTCACATCACAGGTATTAATTCCAAAATGACTAGGATATATAGAAATGCGCATTAGAATGAATCCTTGAATCCATCTGTACTGATCATCATCACTTGCAATTTAAATCCTGCACAAAATTTGATCTCAACTGAGGGTTAATTGACATGGTGCACCTCATTTCAGCAGATCTCTTCCTCTTAAACACCCTCAATACCTCCACTTTTCCTCTCATTTTCGCCTCAATGACTATCCTCAGCACCCCAGAAGTATTATTATTGTTATCTGCAGCAGGATTTTTAAAATCCAAAATCTCATAAATTCTCCTTGTCGATCGAGCTCGAACCCTTCCGTCGTTGATCACAAACTGGCCTAAAGATTCACCTGATTCAGACCTCATGGTAACTACGGTGCTCTCAAATTTGTAGCGCGCGAAATTAGGGTTCCTCACTCTCACTTGGGCAGTAAGCCTAGTAGTGTTTCCGTTACCGATGTTTTGTGCCGTGACATATGCCAACCTTACCTTAGGTGTCCTGACCCGCATAAAAATAAGAGCAAAAACAAGGACGATTGTAATTAGGGTTATGGAAAAGAGAGCAGTATTTACAAAGCATCTCATTCTCTTCTTCTTCTTAAACTCCCTGGATTCATAATAAGCATTATTTGATGAATAATGTTCTTCATGATCACTTCTGGGCATAACACTTGCTGCAGGTGCAAGAGGGTACCCCTCCTGGTACTTCTTCTGATCAGCCATTTCTCTCTTCTTGAATGAGTATTTTGTTCGAATAATGAATTTGATGAAGTGCACCTGCCCATTGCTATATTTATACATAAATATATGTCCCTTTTTATTTTTCTTGATCAAATTTCAAATTAAGACAGCTTCCAAGAAAACGTTACAGGAAAAAAGGGGCTACTATTCAGAATCAAGTCGGAATCCGCGTACACGCGTGGTGAAGTTGACATTAATAGCCAGGACTTTTTCTGGTTACACAATTACCGTATCGAATAAAATGGGGATAAGATATATTATTCTCTTTCTTAACCGAATTGAATGGACTATTTTGATTTACATGGATTTTAATAAAAAATTTGATTTAGTTAACTGAAATGTTATATTATCAATTTTTTTAATAAAATTTTTACTAGTTAAAGTAATGAAATATTTATTTATAAATAACTCAAAATGAAATATGAAACATCAATTTTTTTTACGGAGGAAGTATTAATTAATTAACAAAGAAAACAAGATTTTCAACGGAAGCTTCGATTTTGCCTAATTGAATATCATGTGAAGAGATCGACGAATGAAGAGCAGGGTCAGAAGCACTTTTGCATTAGCGTTCGCCTCACGACGTTTCCGTATCTAATCGGTTTTTTTTTTGGGGTGAAATTAGGAAATTAAGAAAATGAGTGTATTTTGTTTACATTATAATAATCAAATTCCACTTTAATAATAAGAATGATTAATAACTTAATCATTGAGTAATTATTAATGTTTATTAATGGAAAGTACATTTGAGAAAGTAACTTGGAATAACTTTCCCTCTCACCTGATCCATTCACAAAAATGATGAGGAAACAATTTTTGAGACTTTTTTTTTTCATAAAATGAAATTATTTATCTCATTTTTTTCATGTTTTTAATACATATTTTTTATTTATTGATAAGCACAAGATAAAACTTAAAAAAATAAAATTTAAATTTAAAATCTATACAGTGTTTGTCACTTTAGCCGATTAGGATGTGGACCAAGGACAATTTTTTTCATAGTGGAATTGGTTTGAATTTGGAAACTTGATGTAAGACTTATTTTGGGTCAAACTACACAGGCTCTCCTGAAACTAGAAGGCAGCCTTTATTTCTGGACCCCTCGCACGTGAAAAAGAAAAGAGAGAAAGCGAGGTGAAGAAAATTAAACAGGTAGCACGTAGAAAAATATTTGGTACATTAATTTGAAAGTTCGAAGAAGAAAATGTTTTTAAGGTGGGTTTCCATGGTCATTTTATTGAAATATAAAAATTTTAAATTACAACAAAAAAATTAATAATTAATAAAATATGAAAATTTTAATTGATTATACAAATTTATGGTGAATATATATATATATATATATGTATACAACAAAGTTAGTTTTATGGATGGAAAATTAATGTTAACGAAAAAATCTTGATAAACAAACTTAGATAAATATTGTCTAAATCTTGTCGGGTATAGTGGTAAAGATAATTCTTAAGATTAAAAAGTTTTAAATTTAAAACACGATAACAATAAACTAAGATGAATATTGTAAAGTCTTGTCAGGTATAATGGCAAACACAGTTTTTAAGATCAAAAAGTTTTAAATTTAAAATACGATAATATAAGAGAAAAAATGTAGTTGATCTTTAAGAGATGTGAGTATAGCTAAGGAGGAAAAGAGAGAAGGGTGAGTGTAAAAAAAAAAAATCTGATAAATATTATGGGATTGGAGTCATCATAGTGAAGTTTATCCTGATCTGATTAATTAATTTAAAGTACCTTAGAAATGGTTAAAAAGAAAATTCAAATTGAAGATGAAGAGAAAAATTTGAGTTTACAATAAATACGGAATGCCAAAACTGCTAAACATTCCTATTCAATTGTGACTGAAACTATTTCATTTTTCTCTTATTTTCAGATACAAACCAAGTACCTATATATTTAATTTACATAACAAAATATTCTCCACATATAAATAGGATTACACTTTTAATTATCCCCCACCAAAAAGAAAAATAGTGGACATCTGCATCAGCATGGTCTTCTAGAAAGATTCCATAAGCCCCACATCAACAAAAATGGAAGATTTCAATCCAATGGTCCAACCTCCCCTCCACAATCCAGAAGACTTGCATCATCTTCCTTTCAAAAGAGAAAAAAAAGGATACTATATCTTTATCTATTCCCAAGCATGAATATTTCCCTATCAGATCATGCTTGGACCGCAGCATATACTAAATACTAATGAAAAGAAAATAGGTAAACATCTTTTAGCTGTGATGACTTTCAATATTGATCTAATCTGCAGTTTTCTGAAGCTGTCCTTTAACTGCTTCACTCATACATTTCGGCCGGTATTCCACCAATCACAACCCTTGTTTTGGTTGTGCCTTTGGTACCCCAAAATATTGAATGGGATAATAAACTGTAATTATTTATATACTTGAATTTGTGTATGCTTCTTCAAATTCTGCTCTCCTAAAAACTGGACTGTACAAAATTTCCCTTTATTGTGAATTGGAGTTCACCTGATCTCCAGTATATCTCCCTTCTTTCACCTTATCGTGGAATTGCAGTAGTTGCAATTTTGTCGACTGGGGTGTTGGCAATGGACGTCACAATATATAATATGATGATATACCTTCCTTGGTCTTTTAGCTTTAAAGATCAAGAGACTTAATGTACATCTAAAAGTGCTCCTTGTGGAATTCAAATTTTGTTGAACCCTTTTGGTTATACTCCTGGCATAGTCTGGCAAGCTCTTTTGCCAAAATTGGTGCTCCACAGTAGAAAACTCCTGTAGATGGGCAGAGTATTGTTTGAATGTATGCTTCAATGAGCAGTTTTGTGAATAAGTCGATAAAGTTGATCTTACCTATCCTTGCATTAGCATGTTTGGTGCAAATTTTGGAGAAGACTTTCTTCCAGTTAGGCCTTGCAAAATGTGTTCGGACCTGTAAAATAATATCAGAACTTTTATAGCATAAGCATTCAATTCCAGTTTCACAGATTTTGAATTTTGCTTTGCTAGACATATTTGGAACTGATATTCCTTTAAGAAAACGAAAGAAAGATGGGAAAAGGGCATCCCAGGAACATCTTACCCTTGTGCCAGATACAATATCAACCCCATTTTTGGCATGGTGAAGTGCCTGGACCATGGTGATGAGGGCTGAACGTGCATCCCCCTCTTCATACACACTTGTTAAGTAGTTGTGCATCTCAATGACACCCTAAATTTCATGAACACAAAAAGATCAATCAGAAGAATATTAGTGTGTTGACAATACTTAATCAGAAGAGATTCTGACCAATTTGCATTACCCTTTGATCTAGCTCTGCTACTTCATTCATTACTCCTTTAAACCAATCAAATGACCCCTGCTCCCTAGTGACCCAATAAAAGTAAGCATTTGTGGTCCGAAGTGGTCTTTTCCGTTTAAGAGAAACTTTATTGTGATAAGGAAAATCTGTGGTTCCAACACTTTGATCTGGATGCTTATCAAAGTCTGTAACTGAATCCTGAAACAATAGCTTAGCTTCAGCCCTTTCCCAATGAAAAGAGTTACGAAAAATGCAATGACTATGGAATTAGTATTGCTGGTTGGTTTTGGTAGGAACATGAGTTACTTACTGCCTGCTCCTCCATTTTGATAATATTGTTGAGTAGATCTTTAAGGATACTTATAAAAGGAGTAGCTCCAATCCCAAGACCAACCAATAGCAGGACGTCATACTTGCTATAATCTTGTGCTGGTGCCCCATAAGGTCCATCAATTAATAGCCTTGGCAAACTGGGATGCAAAGAAAACAGTTGATAATGGTAACAGATATGAATTCAAAAACAAATGAATTTGGCAATGTATGTCAATAAAATGAACATGGCAAGGTAGCAATAGCCGGTTCACACTGCCTATGTACCTTTTCTTGGTTGTCTCATCTGCCCTGAGGAGGCCGCTCTTCCCAGTCACGGGAGGCTCACAAACCTCTGAAAAGACCCTTTTAAGTTCTTGGGTCCAATCACCAAGCTGCCGGATATGAATGCTAAGGTAATCATCTCCAGGAGCTGAAGTAATGGAAAATGGATGCCTGGATTTAAACCAACAAATATTCATTAAGAACTGAAGCCTGTCAAACGTAAAATACCTCTTGGCTACCGAAGAGAGGAGGTAAGAACAAAGCAAAGTATATAAAAACAGAGCGATGATAATTCAGAACTAATACCACTCAAATGGTGAGACAGCAGGACATTGGACAAACATGTATTGTCCACTCTTATATCTGAACTGGGAAGGCTTAGACATTTGTAGTGTGAGGACATTCCCAGGATAAATTGCAACCTGAAAGATTATATATTGACTTAATTTTCCCAAAAACTTAATAATGTGATCAATTTATGTGGATAGTTATGATATGTTTTCTTAATGAAGGATATGTCCTTTTCCAATACAATGGAACAATTACTTTTTTGTCAAAATGTAAGGAAATGATACTTAAGCTAATGACCGTAAGAAACTCAAAGTAATGCCAACCTTCAAAAGCCTGACAGTATTGAAGCCTGAACGGAAGAATCTGAGGGTCCTTTCCCCTGCATAGAGAAGTACAGGAACTGCTAGAAACATCCATGTCTGCAACATAAAAGTGTATACATACATACAAATTGCAAACCCTGTCAGTCAACTGAAATGTAAAATGCATTCTATCATCAAGAAAATGAAATATGATTATTACCGTTTTCTTGTACCATTTGTGGACAAGGTAGAGGAATATGCTATGGATGAGCAGCAAGATGTAGACTATAACAAAGATGTGGTGTGAGTACCAGAATGCATTGAAGCCTGTAAGTCTATCAAATGGTTTCGGAAGCTTAACAAGGCTTCTCCTAAACCACCGTGTTGCAAGAGTGAAAGCAATTGCCATAAAAATGACCATTAGAATTCCTGTCACACCCTCAATTCCACTAACAAGATCTATATATTGGGGCTTGTGGTTTCCAAAATCATCTCTTAGTAATTGCTCATAGGTTTGATCAGATTCATTTATGAGCCTTGGAAAGTCACATGCAAGGTGATTACCAGCATGGAGTATGACACCTATCACAATGGCAGCGGCAATAGTCTGCAGTGAGAAGAACAAGTAGGAATCAGATTAACAAGTGCGGGTTAATTTGCTGAAAAATGAAACCTTCCTTCTGCTGAAACTCCGAAGGGTCACTTTTGGAGCCATTAATGTTCTATACAAAGTTAAGAAAGTAATCTGAGATTCAGTTGAGCTCATTGTGGAAAAAGTCAATGAGCATCCATTTTAACTATGATGATGAACCAAATTTGGAGGTCAAGTTCATAAATAAAGTGAAAGAGCTGAACTTCATTCTTTACATCACTGCAAAGTATTCATGTAATAGTGTACATTTATTTTTAATACTTAAAAAAATTTTATTTCAGCAAGATTATAATTAGGGTCGAAGTGTGCTATACACCAGCCCTCATTTGATGCTGAGATGACAAGATTAATGGTCTCAATTACTAAGCAATCTGCAGTTATTGATGAATCTCCATATCAAATAAGGCCTAAGAATATATGCTTATAACCATGTTTTTACAAGGTGTGTTTTCATGCTTACCTAACAAACTATCAAACTCCCTGCATTAGTTTTAAGAAAAATTTAACGAACACAAAACCAAATATTTCTGGTACAAGATAGGTGAACGTGATTTCGTGAAATATTTTTATTAATTTATTGCTAGCAATTATATAGATTTTTTGCAAAGAAGGTTCTGACTTCTTTAAGGGAGAACACGTAACCTTCACCACCTGGCACTAACCTTGTCTTCTATTTAATTGAAAAAACCATAATTTATAAGAGGTTTTTATTTGCTGTCTTCTAATCTCTGTCTCCTTGGTGGCCTAACGTTTAGCTAGCAGTCAATATCCTACTTCAAGCAGAATGAAAATAGACAATCTGAGAAAGAAAATATCGAAAAAGGGATTTAAAAAGTCAAACTTTGCCGCTTTCACAGTAAATATATAGCTCTGATACAAACCATTAACAGTTAAAATCAAAATCACCGATCCGAATTATTGGTTTTTTTTTAATAATATCTGATACAAACATATCATGCTGACTTATTCTTACAGTCTCATATATGGGACCAAACTTAAAACGTAAACGACAAGAAGAGAAAAGTGGAGAAGAGTATCTTTACCTTGTGAAAGTTGATATTGTCATCAAACGGCATAAAATAGCCAATTTTGGTGGACCTTAGCCAAGTAATGGTGTTCCTACACACAGGCAATAGAATGAGAGCCATGTTGAGTTTAAGCGTCTCGGCAGCACCCTTAGCCGTGAGAAGACAATAACCCATAACCTTGAAAGCATTCTTCTGTTTGTACTGGAAAAACTTCCAAGTGAAGAGCCCGATCATAATGAGAACCCACAATGTCAGCACCCATATTCTCCTCCAGTTTTCTTGAAAAAAATACATCAATTTTGTGCTCATTTTTGTTATGGAATTCTTCTTTCTCAGTCCTTGTAGATTTTGGCTCAAGGCTTGACTTGTGTAGCTTAAAGCTTGACTGTAATTTAGATATGTATCTTTCTGAAGTAGAAGTGTTTCCAGCTGCCAAAGCTGCATCATCATCATCATGATGAAAAAGATCAGAATGTTTAGTTCACGTTATCCATCATCACCAAAGGGGACATACAACAAGTAATTCTTCGATGAAGATTGACAACATAGTGTTAGCCACTGCACGACCCTTCAACACGTGTTTCAGTGCTTCAAACACGCATTACGGGTCTGGAGCAAAAGAGACCACATGGGAACCCAAAACTGGATGTTTTATGTGTTTGGGATGAAATTTGATTCTTTAGAAAAGGGGAAAAAAAATCCCTTGAAAGATGATTGATTGTCCCTCCACCATATTATAATAAATCTATAACCACCGCTGTAATTATATTACATAATACATATACTTATATAGTATTTTTACACTAGTGATCAGCATTCGTATTTCTATTCTTAAAGGAATTGAAATCTACATATCATTGCCATATGAAAACCCACCTTATATATTTCCTCAATCTAAAAAAAACATTTTCAATTTTATTATAAAAATATTTTTTAAATTTATTAATCAATTTTTTTAACTGTAATTTTTTCTAACTGTAATTGTATATAAGATTCATTCAATAATTTTTTAATATTTAAATACTCTTAAGAATCAATAAAATGATTTATTATACCTTTTTGAAATTTTTTTTTTTTTTTACCTTTGCTTCTATAAAAAGGTAACTAAAAAAAATACATGAACATTTTTTTAGAATGGAAGGATTACAACTTCCACCAATCTCTATAAGCTCACTTAAAATCTTTATAAATTTGTCCCCTCCCTAATGAACAGTGCGAATAGTTACTTCTTCTATCAAAAAAGTTAAATGTTTCTTTTTAATTTAAACATTTATTTAAAGAAATCTAACTTTAATTAGTTATTAGTATAGAAATTTAATTTGAATTAATCTTATAATTAATTTAACTTAGAAAAGTATTACTTATTTAATCAGATTTTAAAAATCTAATTTAGTTAGTTAGTTGTCCATGAAATAGTAGGTAAAGTACGTAGAATTTTGCCAATTAAATTCCGTGCACAGTTCAACAAGAAGGCAATCTAATTATGGGGAGGAAAATCAACTCAAGTCATTAGTCGTCTAACTAAAACCAATTCGAAATAAATGATGCAAGATGTTTAGACTTTGAACTCTAGAAATCATATTACGAATTTGGATGAAGGAGCGTAGAGTTTATTCTAAATTAACAAGGACAGATAAATGGATATGGTCACACACACATTTAATAGTATTTCCAATATACCACCTCCTAAAGAAAAAATATAGTCATTGTGATTAGAAATTTGATGGAGACAAGGTCTCACCTCAATGTAGCCAAGCCTTTCTGGGTCCAACTCTTCCATGATTAAAGCTGCATATTCCTCTGCTTGCTCTTTCAATCTGGATAACTTATTTGCCGATGCACTTAGCATGATAATCTAAGAATTTTTTTAATATTCAAAAAAAAAAAAATGCATATTAGTGCTCTTCCATTTCGGCAGCTTCTACCACGTGAATAGTAAATTAACGAACTATTTTTTTTGTCACTTCATTAACATTTAATTACCACCTGTACATATAAAAAAAAAAAAATACCACCTGTACTTTCTTTGCACAAGAAGTTAAGGTAACTAAAAGTATTTGGGGTGAAATGATAGAAATACCCTTACCCACTCCAGTGAAAATGACTTGAGAACGAATCCTGAAAATGGTATAAAATAGGGAATTTGTGCAAAAGGACATATGTCAACCCTTCCCTAGCTAAAATTCCAGCTAACATCACAAAAATGAATTCTGAACGTGATAGAGCCCCCTATGAAAATCTCTCCGTCTAATTGCTAACGCTAGACATTACTTTTCTTATAAATACTATGATCTGTTGTAGTCGTTGGATATGGGCACATTTCCAATATTCAGCCACCAAATCTTGCCTAAAGTCGTTGATTCTAACTCCAAAAATAAAATCACCGTCCCCATATATATTGCTTAGCAGCCATAACAATTAACAACTACACCGAACCATCTCTCTCAACTATCATGCATGCATGTGTATCCGTGTGTGGAATTTCAATTTTTTTTTAAAAAAAAATTATAAATCTAATATTAGTCATTAGTCTTTCATTGCTAAAGGTCAGTACCGCACTTTTTTTTAAATTTAATTCTGGATCTGACAGTCTGTTCCCTTGTTATTCACAATCATCAAAATAATACTATTAAACTCCTCCATTAAGATTCTCATTAGTAGTAATTAAAACACAATTTAAAAGTAATAATAGTAAAATTTTGGTAAAATGAGTTTTTATTTTTTTTTGTTACCTCTTTTACTTCTTCTTCAGCGATTCGTCCATCATCATTCTTGTCCACCCTGTGACATTGGAAAAAGACAATTTTAACCTTATACTAATAGTGTACTATTATTATATCAGTACTTGGAAGCAGCTGTAAATTTGGAATTTTCTCAAGCTAAGTGAGGGTGGGAGCCCAAAAACATTCTTTTTAAAGCAGTTTACTGTGCTTTTAAGTTAACTATAGATTAATTCTCATACATGTCAAAGAATATCTGGAGTCGAGAGTCGAAGCTCTGATCAGTGATTTGTGACCAGTACTCGTAAAGGTCGTCTCTGCTGATCTTCTCCACTTTCAATCTTCTTCGTCTGCTCAAAGCATCAAATAGTTCCAGCGCGAATTCCTTGGAGTCTCTCATACCTTCAATTCATCAACCCAAATAATAGCAACAACATATCTTTTTAATTAATAACTGATTATCATTGCAATTTGTAATTAGCAACTGGATCGCTAATTAATCGGAAGTGAAACTGAAAATTTACGCAAGCTTTTAACCTATGCATTGTGCGAAATCGGCGCGGTAAAGGTAACCGTCTTTGGCAAGTTTGTTGAAGTTGTTGAGAACTTCGTTCCAGGCATCTACTCCGTTGGTTTTGCAGTTACTGATGAATTTGAGGCCGCGAAGAGCTTTCTGAGCACCGGAACGAGTTCGATCGAGTTGCGCTCGCTGTCGACGCATCGCTCGAGCCTCTAAAGCCGATTCCAAGCCACTACTTCCTCCTCCACCACCAACCATGGATGCGACAGACGAGAGTGTACGTGAAGCATGTCCATGACTCCAGGAGAAGCGCCGTAGCTCAGCCTTAAGCTCCTGCGAGAATTGCCTCGCTTTCGCAACTGCTTCAGCCTTCAACTCTTGCGAAAACTGAAGTATCCGATTCGACGAACTCCTCTTCATTGTAGGTGATCGAGAAACACTAGTCGATCCTGAGACCGGTGTCTCCATACCGCTAATGGTTCCGGTAACATTTCCAATGTCATTGTCGATGTTAATAACCGTAGCTGGCTCCACACTTCGTAAAACAATGGTATCATCATCTTGTAGATCAAGTGTAACCTCCACAAATTCCTCAGCACCAGCGGTAGAGGAAGGAACAGATTCATTACCCGGTGATGATTCGGTACTGACAGCTTTTCCAGCCGGAACAGTGTCGGAGGTCCACCGGCGCTCGTGCTTAGGAAAAGCTTTCATAATAATTATTCCAATACAAAAAAAAAAAAAAAACTGGAAAGGAAAAAAAAAATCTGATGATGAGATGAAGATCAAAGAAAGGATATAAACTATATAAAAAAGGTAACGCGTCGGGAATCTGTGGGAAAAGACATGGACGCGGTGGAAGTGGAATTCTATTTCTGAGAGAAAGAGACAAGGTCCGCCCGAGGAGATAGAGAGAGAAAGAGAGAAATGAGAGGGGGACCGGACTAAGAATGGAGTGCCAGTGGCTCTGCTTGGATTGTTTTTTGTTTGTTTGGGTTTTAAAATATTTGAATGATAGGAGTGATAGTTTACGAAATCCTACAATATGAAGACAATTGTTAGAGGGGAAATGTGAGGTGGCGTCTAGCTAGCTACTCACTCCATGGTCTATCATATATAAATATTCACCAAGAGGTCAGTATGTTGACTCTATTCCTATTTATTCAATTATTTTTAAAAAGAAAAAATTAAGTGTTTTATTTTTCATTTTAAAATTAAATATTTTTACTCTTAAAAAATAATTTTTTTTATAAAATTTCATTGGTCACCTTTTTAATTTACAACTATCAACTTAGTTGTCACACTATTATTATAATGATGAGAAGAATAAAATTGTAAACTATATCAAAGTCAAATTAATAAAATCAAAATGTAATATTCAATTCCAAATTAAAAAAAAATTAATTATCATTTCTAACTCACAATCTCAATATCAATTTGATATCAATATATAGATGGGATTCAACTAGTAACGATTTACAATACTAATTGTAGATGAATATTTATTCAAGTAAATCCCTTGCAAGAGAGAGTAATATTAAATTCTTACAAATATTATGTAGCATCCCTTTGGCAAGTCCCATATTCACTTTGATATTAACCTTTATATGATTGAACATTTTATTTTTAATTACATTGAATATATTAGAAAAATGAACCAATTTTTTTTTACAAATAACTTAATTCTTTTAACAAAATAATATTAATTTAATCTTATTTAAAATATTTCATTTAATTCAAAATGAGATAAAAGTTCTAAAAATCTTTTAGTGTAATTAGTTTATATTTGAGTAGAAGAAAGAAATGCAAGAACAACTTATTAAACTCAAAACTACATATATATATATATATATATATCAGAATATAACATTTTAAAATATAAATTTTTAATTTAATAAATTCATGTTATATTCCGTTTCATTCTGCTACTATTTATTTAGTAATAAAGTTAATTGCTCATAAAAAAAATCTCATTAAATGCTATAGTTTATAAAATACAATAATAGATTTAAAATTCTTGGACAAAAAGAAAAAAACAACTCCACCATAATGTTGATAGAATTGTTGTCTAAAGATAGAAGTTTGACTTCCACATGAAACTACATTCCAATTTTTTTTCTTATTCTTTTTTCAGTAACTTATTTATATTTTTTTCAAATAATGTTTCCAGAATTCTGATAAATACTCCCCTTAGAGAATTAAATGTCTAATTTTGAAATACTTGTATTTTAAGAAAATATTTTGACACAGTTCAATTTTGAGTTACATTATCAATTTACTTTGTAAAATTTTATCTAATAACAAAAATAAGATATTTATTTCCGATTGGTCAAAAATGAAAAATAGGACATTTCATTCTTGACAAAAGGAGTACCATATATTTAATATTTATACAAATAAAATGACATCAACAACCTTACTATAATACTTTATTAATCTATAAAAAAATTCTGAAATAATCTATATAGTACTTCCTGAACTGAATATTACTATTTTTATTTTTGGTTATTCAAAATTGAATGTCTCATTTTTTTCTTAAAAAAAATAGATTTTTAATACACAATCTTACTATCAATCTCTTTAATTTAAGAATTTACTTACACTAGTAAAAAAAAATTACCATCACTAATTAAATTAATGAGAAAGATAAATTGCGAACTTTATAAAAAAATTACACTCCTTAATTTTTTTTATCAAGTCAAAATAAGACATTCAATTATATACTGAAGTAGTACTATATATTATTTATAAGAATAAGAAAAAAAAAAGAAAGAAACCTTAACAATTAATTATATTGCTAATGTGTACTAAATTACTTTTTAATTGGATTCATTATTTAGCTCAAAGAAAAATTACCCTATGTGTCCAACACATAATACAAGGTTGGCTAAGGTAGGCAAGCAATTAGTTAACGAATAATTTGACTATTCATCATTACTTTAAACCAGTGATCCAATCTCAGTTGTCAAAATCAGCTAATTATTATTATAATATATAATTAAACACTACTAATAAATTAATTTAATTGGAAAATGATCCAATCTTCATTTAAATTCTTTGTTAATTAACTAATAAGACTTGAGACTTAAACAGGTTCCAGTCTTCCTTTCTTTCTTAACGTATGATTTAAGTAAGAAACAGCGGTTTTGAAAAGCTAAACAAAAGTCATGCAATTTTTATTTTAATAGTGGTTTCATTTTTAAAATTAATTAATCATTTTTTT